>QLSR01000224.1:3232580-3492998 GCA_031780015.1 Citrullus colocynthis
CCCCCCCCCCCCCCCCAGTTCTTATTAAACTGGTGGCATTCAAATGGGACTAGTTATAAATCACATGAACTCGAGTAGTTAAAGATGGAAGCATTTCTGAATCTTAGAAACACTTGTTCAATTCATTTTTGTTTTCTGGAATGAATAACCTGACCCTAAAGTATGTAATAGGCTTTGAGTTGAGTACTGGAGAAATGCCTTCTGTTGAATATGCACTGTTGTTTTCTTGCCATTCATCCATATTACTAAAGCTTGGATTGCCTATTACATTTTATTTTCGGTATTTCATCTTATCGGTTCATGTTTCTGGAAGCAGTGGCAACCGGTGCACCTTTTACTTAGCCCTTGTGTAACAGAGATTGGCTTTACATTTTTTACCATGATTATTTATGGCTTGTTATATTGGTTTCAGCTTTTGGCACTAGATAGATGATGACTTGCTGGGAAGTGGGGTTTTGAATTATATTGATTTGGTCTTCCTTCTCCAAATTGATTGTGGCATATCCAGGAACTAGAAGGTCTCTGTCTCTTCTGTAAGAAGTTGGCTGCAGTTCAGATTGATGAGAGCAAATGGAATGTGCTGTAGAAGTAGTAATCAAATATTCACTTGGAGGGGTTCTTTTTTTTTTTTTTTTTTTTTTTCNGTTCAGATTGATGAGAGCAAATGGAATGTGCTGTAGAAGTAGTAATCAAATATTCACTTGGAGGGGTTTTTTTTTTTTTTTTTTTTTTTTTCCTCCTTCTTCTTCTTCTTTAGGCTTCAGATTTATGGCAGAGAGTCAGATGCCTTTGATATGTACTATTTGGATTTCAACCACTTTGGTTCCACACCAAAAAAGAACTCCAACTAATTTTAGTTGTACGATAATTTGAAAGGCAAAAGGAAGAAAGAAAGCCAAGGCAAATGTTAATTTTTGTTTTTATATATTATGCATTTGAAATCAGCTGCAGTTGTCCTTTCATTCTCTGTTTGATGTTTATTATGGAATTAGAATTTTGTTCAAATGTATAGATAGAAAGGAACAGAAGCCATAACCTACATTTTCCTTCTTGATTTAAAATTTTCAAGTTTTGAAATATATATATATATATATATAACTAAAACTATATTAATTAGAAACAAGTGCATCTAAAACCTCCACGAGAGATTACTCTAAATCATTTTTCTTAGTATTATTGTGATTTTGAATTAAATAATTCTGCTAGTATATAGGATTTTGTGTCCTCACACAAACAAGACATGTACTCATTAAGAAGTTGGATGTATTTTTTAACCTAAATGTAGTTGAATTAAAAAAAGATAAATTCAGCAAATTTTTTAAAAGTTGATTAATTAAAAAATATATATAAAAAAATCAATTCATATCTCTAAACTAAAATTAAAACTATAAATTATTAATGGTATTAAATTTAAACTCTAAATTTTCATAAATTATTCACTTTAAGCACCTCCTAAGTAATTTATAACTACTGTCAATTGATTTCGCTTCAAATTTGCTCAAATAATAAAATTATTATTTCTCCAAAATCTGAACAAAATATTACAAGAACAATTATCAAATAATCTAGAGAAATTATTTTAAATAGCAAAATTGTTGAAAATATTTACAAATAATAGTAAAATATCATAGTCTCTGCGATTGATCACAGATAAATAGTAGTCTCAATAAAATTTTACTATATTTGTAAATATTTTATTTTATTTTCTTATATTTGAAAACATTCCATATTTTTGATTTTTTTTAATACTTTTTCATAAATATTTTGGACATTTTATTGATAGACCTTTCGACATTCTCTTCTAAAATTGAAACTTCTACATTTTCTATCACATCGGCATTTTAAAACCTCCAACGCCTATGAGTATGAATTGTTTTTTAAATTAAAATTAAACAAGAAAATGTTAACATATAAAGTAGAGAATATAAGTTCTGAAAGAGAGTAGTAATTGAAAACTTAAAACGCAGAGAGAAGAGAAAAAGCTAGTTTCTAAAGTAATGGAGGCCGACGATGAATCGAAATCCGTAAACGAAGCCAAGAACAAGAACTCCACACTACAAACGACATGTCGTCTCCCTGATCTTCCTCGTCTGACCATCGAAGAGGCTTTCAATGATTATTTGGGACGTCGATCCGCCATTATCAAAGCTCTCACCACTGGTCCAACATTATAATATCGTTTCCTTTTTTCTTTTCATCTTTTTAATATATCTTATGCTTAAACACTTTGTTTTTATATTTTTTTTTCTCTTAATACAGATGTCGATGAACTTCTTCGCCAATGTGATCCAGGTCTCTTTCTTTCTTTACTTTCTTTAATTTCTTTTTTGATTTCTTTTTAATTACAAGGGAAATTTACATTTTTCCATTTCGTCCCTACACTTAAAAAAATGTTACATATTTTAATCTTTAATTCTTAAGTTCGATTTCAATTTTTTTTTGAATTTGGTTTATAGATTTCAAGATTTACATTTTTAATCAATTTTTTATTTATTAAATATCCATTTTTAATTATTAGTGTCAATCTTTATTAATTATTTAAAATAATTATAAGGTAAAGTTTTAAATTTAAGTGTAATAGTGGTGAAAAATAGTGAAACTTGATTAATTATAATTCTTTTAAATTAATTAATAAATATTAAATATTTTATGGAAAAACTCAATAAATCAAGATTTAAAAGGATAAATCTTAGAACCTAAAGGCCAAAATTGATATTAAACTCAAATCTCAATAATAAAATTGTAATATTTTGAAACCTAGAGACTAAATTGAAACCAAACTCAAAACTTACAAAATAAGTAACATTTTGAAACCTAGGGGACCAAAAGAGTAAGTATTTAATGAAAACCGGGGTGAAAAGTATAAATTTCGAAACAAGACTCAAATCTCAAAAATAAAATTGTAACCTTTTAAAACCTAGGGATTAAATTGAAACCAAACTCAAAATTTAAAGACTCAATGTGTAACATTTTGAGACCTAAGGACCAAAAGAGTGGATATTTAATAAAAAATCGGGCAAAAATTATAAATCATGAAACTTAGAGACTAAAATCGAAACAAAACTAAAATTACAAAAGTAAAATTTTAATATTTTGAAACCAAACTCAAAACTTAACATTTTGAAACCTAAGGACCGAAGAAAAATTAAACCGAAAATCTAAAAACCAACAAGATAATTTTATGTAATTAAATAATTAAGTAGGGGTAATTTGAGAATTTTTTTGTTGTTTGTAGAGAAGCCTGAGGTTTGTCTGTACGGGCTACAGGATGGAGAATGGAAAGTGGAGCCACCGGTGGAACTCCTTCCCTCCGACAAGCCGGAGCCTACCGCCGGCATCAACTGGGGCAGAACTCACACGGAACTTGACGAATGGTTGTTGTACGTCGCTCTTCATAGCGAGGCTTGGTTGATCTCTTTTGCCCTCCATTCTTCTCAAAATCGCTCCGATAGGTACTGTTAACGATACCTCTCTATTAAAATTATCTTTTTAGTCCTCGAGTTCTGAAGAATTTAGTTCCCAAGTTGACAAAACATATCTTTTTAGTTTTTCAATTTTTTAGAACTTTGAATTTTTAAAATGTATCTTTTTAGTATTCGACTTTTGAAAAGTAGGTTTAAAAGATCCCTACAATAAATTATTTTTATAATTCAAAATGTCACATAATTATATAAAATAATAAAAGAAAATACGTGAGAGACTTTTTAAACCTATTTCTAAAAATTTGAGGACTAAAAAAAACGCATTTTGAAAACTCAAGAACTAAATGCATCTATTCTAAAATACTTAAGGACTATAACAGTATGTTTTCAAAACTCAAGGACTACACGTATCTATTCTTCAAAACTCAAAGATTAAAAAGGTAGTTGAAATAATTGTTCATTCTTTTTTTATCTTTGTAAATTTATTTATGTTTTCAAAATTTGTAGTGAAAGAAAGCTAGTAGATAATCAAAAGAAAAATAAACTAGGAGCAGAGATTAAAATTAGGTTAACTGATAAAAAACTATCCTTGAACTTTGCTATTTGTTTAAAAAATTGTCCTACACTTATCCAAACTTTCATAGATGTTTCAAAAATATTAATTATAAATTCTTTAAAATTTTGGGCGAAAAATGAGATATGAATAGTGTGCCAGTGACCTATAACAAAAATGTGGATCACCACTACATCGTTTTAGGTCATCATTGCACAATTATAAGTCTCAATTTCTATTTGAGATTTCAAAGAATTTATATTCAAATAGTAGTTTTGAAACATTGATAACTTTTTGAGAGTATTTTTTGAAATAAATGACAAAGTTCAAAAATATTTATAATAATTTAGCCTTAAAATTAAGATTAAATAAAAATTTCTCTCTTCTTCTCACCACAGTATCATAAAAACTTCATATAATTATACATCAATCCTCCAATTTAATTAAAATAAAAACTCTTACACATATGTGTATATAAAACATTAATTTAATATTATAATGGATATAATTGTCAGTTTGGAATTATAATGTATTAATTTTTATCAATAATCCCATTTCAATTTATTATAGGATAAAATAAATGAAATATTTTTTTATTAAATTAAATGAAATATTATTTATTTATTTATTTGAGTCTATTTCCTAGTGTTTATTTTGTGGATGGATGCATGGCCATGCAGGGAGAATCTATTTAAGATGATAAACGAACTGCCGACGGTAACCGATGTGGTGGACCAATTTGTAACGACGAATGAAGAGTTGAAATTCAGGGAGGGCTTCAAAAATAAGCACTTTACGACGGTGACGGAAGCCGAATCGACACCGCTGGTGGCTGCGGCAACGGTGGAGGAGGTATTCAAGGATTTTGCCGGCCGTCGAGCTGCCATAGTCAAAGCTCTCACCACAGGTATTCTTTAAGGAAAAAATACATTTTCGTCCATAATTTTCGAGTCTAATTTTTATTCAGTCTCTTAAATTTCAAAAGTTTAAATTATGAATTTGGTCCTATTGTTTGAAAAAGAAGTTAGAATTTAAGTTTTATGGTTTTACACGTTAGAATTTGATTCCTATGATTAATTTGGAGAAAAATATAATTTAGTCTCTATAATTTGCAAAAAGTTTAGAATTTAGTCCTTATAGTTAAAATTCATGAGGATTTTTATCAAATTATAGCAACTAAATTTTAATTTTAGACTAGGGATTAAACTCTAACTTTATCCATACTATCTAAAGTAAACTTGCAATTTAACCATTTCAAAATGTTACAATTATACATCTAAATTTTGAGTTCAATGTAAATTTAGTTCTGGTTTTTCACTAATGCTTCTTTTGGACTTTGACGCTAATTTTCAGTTAATTAATTTAAAATAATCATGAGGTGAAATTATAAGATTAACTTTAATAGTAGTGATGAAAAGTTGGTAAAAATTAAAAAATTAACCTTAAGAAGGTATTTTTGTCCATTCTTGTTCTTACTCAACTCAAACAAACTTAAGTTATTCAATTTTTCTTACTATTATTTATTCATATGGTGTAGATGTTAAAGAATTTATTCACCAAATTAACGATAACATTTTAAAAATATAAAGATAAAATAAAAAATAAATTTAAAATTCAAAGATAAAAGTATGACATTTTAAAATTTAAAAACCAAATAAAAATGAGATAAAAATTTAAAAATTTATGAATTTCTTAACTAAACAACTTCATTTCTTGACCGGAACGGGCTCGTTATTTATTATTTATTATTATTATTATTATTATTATTATTTTTGTTGGTAGATGTCGAAGAATTTGTTCGGCAAATTAGTGAGAGGGAAAAAGAGATGTGCCTGTACGGACATGCTGACGGAGAATGGGAATTACGAGAAGCAACGAACGGAGAAATGACGTGTAGGAATCGGGATCCGACGGTGGGGATTAACTTTGGGATAGAAGGGATTCCATTGATCCAATGGTTGAGGCTAGTCGCCATTCACTCCGACGCTTGGTTGATCTCCACGGCCTTCCATAACCCTTCCCACACTCATTTCCGCAAACTCGATAGGTATACATATTTATATATAATATATTATTCATATTAATTTAAAGGAAAATTTATCCATTCTCAAAGAAAAAAAGGGAAAATTTATCTTTTCAGTGCTCGAGTTTTTAAGAATATAAAAATTTGATCTATAAATTCTTAAAATTTATCTTTTTAGTCCCTGAATTTACCAAAATAGGTTTAAAAAATTTTTATAAACATTTTTTTAAAATATATTATATGAGATTTAAAATTAGAAAAATGTTTTTTTTTTTTTTTAAATAATTATAGAGAGGAGAGATGATCTTTACAAATTATTTTTCTAATTTAAAATGGGCATAAAATTATTTAAAATGACAATAATAAATTATTTGAGGGATTTCTTAAATCTATTTTTAGAAACTTTGGGACTAAGAAGCTACATTTTGAAAACTTAAGGACCAAATGTGCCTATTATGAAAACTTAGGGACTAAAAAGGTACATTTTGAAAACTTATGAGCCAAATGCACCTATTTTTCAAAACTCAAGAACTAAAAAGGTAATTTTTTCAAATTCAAATTATATATAAAAAATGTTAAAATATTATTTTGGTTCCTATGTTTCGAAGTTTGCTCGTTTCTGTGCCTCTCCAATTGTCCAATTCTAGTCCCTATATTTTCAATAAATCTTAAATTTAGTCTTCATTGCTAATTTATTGTGGATTTTTTAAAATAACTTTTTGTTATCTATTAGCATTTTTATTATAACTTTTAAAAACATATTCACGTATTGTATTTTCTTCTTGAGGGACTAAATTTAGATTTATTAAAAGTACAATGACTAAATTTGAAAAATTGAAAGTATAGATACTAAAATTGAACAAATTTTAAAGTATATATATGGTGTTTTTTAAGTATGTGTTTGGATTAGTTCACATAAGTAGATAAAAAGGGTTCGTTTATGAATTTTGGTGGCAAAAACCTATAGTGCAAACTTCAACTTTAAGGAGTTATTGAAACCAACCTCATATAGTTCAAAGGTATTTTAAATTATTTAGGTTCCGTTCTGTAACAATTTTATTTTTTGTTTTTGTTTTTGAAAAATTAAGCCACCAGACACTATTTTGAAGATCAAATTTATACATTTATGCATAGGGAGCGATTGTTTGATATGATAAATGATCTGCCAACGGTAGTGGAGGCAATTGGGGGAATACCAAAAGTAGAATCAACATCAAAAGAAGAAAAAGAAAGCTTTTGTGGATGTTGTGAAGAGAAATACAAGGAAGAAGAGTTTTGGATTTGTTGTGATTATTGTGAGACTTGGTATCATGGTCAATGTGTAGGGATCACTTCTCATCAAGCAACACATATCCACAAATTTAAATGCCCTATTAAATGCATGTAACACAATAACATTGTTTACGTGTATGTATATATACTAGTAAGTAAACACGAGATATTGGATTCTAACTTTTTACTACTATGTTATGCTTTCATCGTTTGACGGTTTAGGTGAAGGGGGATATTTGAGAGTCTTCGGCAAAATCTCCCACTATAGAAAAATAATTGAGCGATTAAAAGATGTTCAACAAAATTGAGAAACATAAGAATTTACATGAAAAACTCTAAAAACGAACGAAAATGCCATGACTTACCAGAAATTTGAAATCCACGTGTGGAATTTTTTTAGAATTACCTAGAATTGAAAATTCTCTCCCTAATTCAAATTATGATAACATGTTTTTAAAGCTTATGTACTATTGACACTTTTTTCTCTCTACTCTTAACGTAGAATTACAAAAAGGGAATGCATGATAATACCCTACTATGTTTTGCTTTGTCGTTTCAGGATTTAGTTGAAGGAACATATTTGAAAGTGATCTTCAAATGCTTAAAATCACTTTTGGCCAAGTCGTTTCAAAACCATTCAATAACATGTTTTTGATCATTCAAAGTCATTTTAAATGTCGATTTTACACTTTTAACTAGTGCTAATAGTTGAGAGAGTACTCGGTGTACAAGATTGACTTTAATTGTTTAGTCCTCAAATTTGAGTTGATAGTGATTTAGTCCATATATTTTCAAAACTGTAACAATTTAGTCCCTAAATTTTAATAAGTAACAATTAAGTCCCCGTACTTTACAATTTCTAACAATTTAGTTCCTATTGAGTAAAATTTCATCAAAATGAATTGTCAATTTCTATTACTTAATGACTTAGTATTTGTAGTTTATAATGAATTTTGCTTACCAAACAATTTATCAATCTACATAGGTAAGAAATTTTATTAAATCATTCCAATATTTTTCACATTAAAGATCTGGGACTACATGGTTTTCATCTTTTTTTTATAGTTGTCTTTTATGATAATGCTTACAAATAATAAAATAAATGTTGAATTATAAGTGAACTTTCAATTTTTTTTCTATATTTGATCCATGAACTTTAAATATGTCTTCAAATTTTTAGTTTTGTGTCCACTCTGAATTTTAAATTGTTTAACTGATAATTAACGTTTAAAAATTCTTAATTGTACTATCCACAAAATTAAAGTTTATAACTCCTTAGACAACAAATGTGAAATATACTTGAATTACATCCGACTTTTGTTGCCTCAAATCATTACTATTTGATTTGGGCATACTCATTTTGTTTCCATATTATGGTCACTTCATTATCTTAAAAGTCATAACAAAAATACAAATATTACAACCACTTGTTATTTCATGACAATTTTAGTGCCTTAATTATTGTCACATTAGTATCATATTATTCCTTCCATAATCAAAGTTATATTGAATTTAGTTTTAAATTGGCTCAATTATAATAAATATACTTGAAGTAATGATTAGGTGTAGTATGTTCTCCACTTCTAATACACAAAGAATTTTTTTTTAAAAAATATATATATTTTTAAAATACAAAACTGCCATGTAGCAGTTTTTTATTGGGCAACTCCCTGAGATGCATAGAGATAAAGGCCGACCAAGGAATACCCAAATATTTTCTATATCCTTGTATTTTCAAATGTTGCAATATTATCTTTCAACTTTCATATGAATGAATCAAAAATACTTTGGAAGTAGGAATCTTTTAGAATTTCAAACCATTTAAAGTTACATTACGATAACCTAAAACAATGTCGTAATCTGAGTTTTCGTTCTAAGTCACTAAATACCATTTCATATTTTAATTTTCGTACAAAATTATAAAAAATTTTAAATTCAAGGATATTTTTGAAATGTCCATGCAAGTTTAAAGGTACGTAATATTGCAACTTTTGTAAGTATATAGATAGTTTTGAAACAAATGACAAATTTCAACACTATTTGTTATGATTTAATCTTTTGAATTCTACTACTAGAGGCTTTCACACATGCAATTAATGGTTTGTTGAATCGGAAATGGATGAACAAGAAATTGCTACCTACTTTTAAATAACTATAAATATAATTTTGAAAATTAAAATTTTTATTAAGTGGGCCCCGCAATGGACCAAAGATTTGAATTGAAACTGTAGAGAAATTGTAAATATTTTGACACAGGTTGGTCATCGTTTTTAAATATAGCAAAATGAGTTAAATTGTTTACGAATATAACAAAGAGAAAAATAAATTGTAATAGACTTCTAAATTTGATATTATTTCTATTTATAATAATTTTCTTCATTTTTATTTATTTTAGATAAAGAGTGGCAATTTCAAATGTAACATAAAAGTTTTCTGATAAGGATTTTGTTTTTAATTTATGTTTATTTTCTTTTAATTTTTTTAATTAGTATTTTAAATTTTATTTAAGAAGCACTTAATTTTATAGTCAATTTCTAAACATAAAACTACTTTTAAAAGTATACTTTTACGTTTTCAGGATTTTAGTTTAATTTTTAAAAACACTACGAGAAAATTAACCAACGATATAAATTTATAAATAAAAATAGTATTTATTTTTTTAAAAAATTTAAATTTAAATGATTATCCAACAAAACTTTTATTTGATATTATGATTTTGAACATATTTTAAATTGGGTTGGGTCCCACAACAAGTCTTTGGATTTTTTTTTTTTTTCCTTGTTTTAAAAGAATTTCTTTTTGAATGTGAAAGGCCTCAACCACTACTACATATCTTACCTAACGATTGAATTATGGCTTTGAAAATTTGCACTATGGCATATGTATATATATAAATTAACTTGTGAATTTGTCAACAAATTTCAATTTACAATTACGTTAATTTCTATCGAATAACTTTTTTAATTTTTAATTTTTTATTATTATTGAATACCTTACCTTACTTGAAAAAGAATTACATGTACTTGTGTGTAAGTAGAGGAAGAAAATAATTTTGCTTGACCTAAAAACATATGGTAACTTGATTAACATAAGGTCACGCGTATTTCAGGATAAACGTAATTCATTAATTGTAATATAAAATTGAGTCCCAGTTAATTATGTTTGTTATTGTTTACCTGTGTTCCGTAGTCGTAATGAATTGTGAGGCTCGCCTCCAAATCTGCAATCAAAACGCGTAACTGAATTGAAGAACAGATGGTGTTCAATCTAATTGTTATTGAAAATTACGTATGACTCACTATCTTTATTGTTACTGTTATCGTTACCGTTACATATATTGTTATTGTAGTAGTATTAAATTTACATCGATATGTCGATATTTCCATGTTTCGATGGGTTCGATATCGATATGAGGGGTAAATCGATATTTTCATTATATTGTAGAAAAATCTACAAAACACAAAAAATAAGCATAAAAATGTTACTAATATAAATATAAATACAAATGTTTATTTATTTAAAAATAATAAAACGTTTATTTACCAATTTAAATTTATTTTTAAAATTTTTTATTTTCATAATTTTTTCAAAAATATCCATCAAAATCGATATTTTATCGATATTTCTATTGCAATTTTCAAAACCTCAATTTTTTCATCGACATTAATATTTAAACCTTGATTATTGTAACAGTATAAAAATTATAAATTTGCCACATTTATTATTTACCTTTGCGTTTATCATTAACATTATCATTAGGGTCAATCGATAATAGTAAAATGTGACAGATTCAGATTCATTCTTTTAAGTAAATGCGATAAAAAAAAAAAAAAATCCAATTACATTTGGATTCAGACCTATTACGATTGATCTATCGATGAAATCTCATTACGATTATATCAAAATTTATTACGAGTTGGTAAGTATGGTCCAAGTACAAGACTCAATTAATCTAACTTTGATGTAGATAAAGGAAAACCTATATATGCTTAGAAATTATGCAACAAATATATATTATATATATATATGTTATTTTTTATTGAACCAAATATCTGCATATATGGTCAAAACAAGAGTAGATACCTCTCAAAAAGAAGAGAAAGCTCCCTACCATTTTCCTAATTTTTTCTTAACATTGTCAAAAAGTTCACGCAAACAGAAATAATTAAATTAAAACTAACCACCTGACCAGATTAATCAACTAAATCAAAACTAACCAATAAAGTCTTCTTTTATCTCACATAAATAAATAAAACGATAAACAGAAAGAAGATAAACCTGGTCAAATATAAATGAGATAAATATGAAATTAACTTATTTCTTTTAATACAATAAGTGTGGCGTACGGAGATTTGACCTTTCAAGAGAAAGATTACATGTCAAATACCGTTCAATTATGGTTATGTTATTATAAAATAAACATAATTCAAATGCGAAATTAACCTAATTTAACTACCAAAGAAACCTAATTCAGAAAACAAAATCTAACAAAAATCATGATAGTCGAACAATTTTTCTAATAGTTGGTAAGTAATTATACTGTTATTGCTTTTTTTTTTTTTTTTTTCCTTTTTGGGAACATAGTTTGTATATTCCTAGACATTTCTACTTAGCATCAGTTACATTTAGATGAACACAAAAGTCATTTTGAAATATCTTTCAAAATCTTCATAGTATTTAGTCAAATGATCAAAATATATATTTTTGTTTTAATATTTTGGGAACACATAAGGTACATTTAATCTGTATTTCTGTTAAAAACTAAAAAATAAAAAAAAATAGAAAAATAACATTTGACTTAAAGACATTTTATTTTCTAAAGATTAATTTCATATTATTGTTATTATTATTTTGTTAACGAAATGAAAACCATCTTTTCAAACTTTCTTTGAAGTTGAAAAGAAAAACAGCAGAATATTCAATGTATTTTCCTCTTCCACAAAGGACCAAAAGGAAATTCTACAAGTAAATGTGAAGGGAAGATTCATATACCCATGTGAATCTCAAACTATGGAAAGACATTGGCCAAGAAAATTTGGTGTAACCCAGAAAAAAATTCAACACTAAGTAGTTCCAATCGGGATATAAATAGATAAAACATCAATTATCATTCAAAACTATGGTTGAATAGTAAAACCCGAAGGTTCAATTCTTTGTTTGTCTCTATGAACTAAAAGAAAATATTGGTACAACTCATAAATCCATCACACTTTTTTATTGTGGTATTACTTTCTTATAGTTCAAGTGGCATAAAGCATGTATCCAGAGTAAAACGTTTGAATCTCGAGTTGAACTTAAAATGATAATAATTTTTTTAACAAATAAATAATAAAGAGGCCTCTCAACCTCAGTCAAATGCTTGTGTGCCCATGGAAAAGAATGCAAAATACAAAAGAAAAAACAAATAAGATAATATTTTCCCATGTAAGGGAAGTAGAAGCTTCTGTTTTGTGTAATTTTCCTCAGAACTTCATCTTCAACTTCAACAAGAAGTTAGAAATCAAACCACCAAAATTTGCTATAAATTCTGCCCATTTCTTCCTCCAAATGCCACAAATCATCCAAGAACCTCAACTCTAGAGCATTCAATCACTCTTTCTTCTTTGCTAGTTTCTTCTTCTTCTTCTAATGGCCAACTCTGAATTTCTCTGCTCCTCAGCTCTCTCTGAAACCGATTTTGTTCCTCAATCAAAATCCTTTCCCTCTGTTTTGGCCTCCGACCATTGGGTCAAGGCTGCCAACGCTCTCAGCCACACCCATTTTGAGGAGGTTTATCGCATGTTGTCGGAGTTTCAAGAGGCTCAAACTGTTGATATCGAAGGCACCACCCTCACCGTCGCTCAGGTGACCGCCGTTGCTCGTCGAAGCGATGTCAAAGTTGTCCTGAATGAAGCTGTGGCACATGATCGTGTGGCCAACAGTGCAAAATGGATTGCTGAGAAAATCTCCAAGGGAATTGATATATATGGAGTTACCACTGGCTTTGGTGCCACCTCCCACCGGCGTACGACCAAACTGGCCGATCTCCAAACAGAACTCATTAGATTCCTCAATGCCGGAGTCATCGGAAAAGACAATCTTCCATCTAGCTACTCAAAGGCGGCCATGCTTGTCAGAACAAACACATTGATGCAAGGCTACTCAGGCATTCGTTGGAAAATTCTCAAGGCTGTGGTGAAGCTCATGAATGAGAACTTGATCCCTAAATTGCCTTTGAGAGGGACAATCACAGCTTCTGGAGATCTTGTTCCACTGTCTTATATTGCTGGTGTTATCACTGGAAGGCATAATTCCAAGGTTACCACCATTGAAGGCGATGAGATTACTGCCATAGAAGCTCTCAAGCGAGCTGGAATTGAAGGCCCATTTGAGCTTCAAGCAAAGGAAGGTTTAGCTCTTGTCAATGGAACCGCTGTTGGGTCAGCCGTTGCTGCCACAGTTTGCTATGACGCCAACATTTTGGCTCTTTTAGCTGTCGTCCTCTCTGCTTTGTTCTGTGAAGCCATGCTCGGGAAGCCAGAATTTGCAGACCCATTGACCCATAAGCTCAAGCACCACCCTGGCCAGATTGAATCCGCCGCAGCCATGGAGTTTCTCTTGGACCAAAGCGACTTTATGAAAGAAGCAAAAAGCCGCAATGAAAATGACCCATTGACAAAGCCAAAACAAGATCGTTATGCACTTCGAACATCTCCACAATGGCTCGGACCCCAAATCGAAGTCATTCGAATGGCAACCCATTCGATTGAAAGGGAAATCAACTCTGTGAATGATAACCCATTAATCGACATCGATCGAGATCTAGCTCTACACGGAGGAAACTTTCAAGGAACCTCAATTGGAGTCTCCATGGATAATCTCCGAATCGCCATTGCTGCAATTGGAAAGCTAATGTTTGCCCAATTCTCTGAACTCGTCTGTGATCATTACAACAATGGATTACCATCTAATTTGAGCGGCGGGCCAAACCCTAGCTTGGACTACGGCTTCAAAGGAGCGGAAATCGCCATGGCTGCTTATTGTTCTGAGCTTCAATACTTAGCAAACCCTGTCACAACCCATGTCCAAAGTGCAGAACAACATAATCAAGATGTAAACTCTCTAGGTCTAATCTCAGCCAGAAAATCCGCCGAAGCCATTGAAATTCTCAAGCTCATGTCAGCTACATATATGGTGGCGCTTTGCCAGGCAATCGATTTAAGACAATACGAAGAAAATATGAGGGAAGTAGTGAAAAATGCTCTTCTACAAACCATTAAGAAAACCTTATACGTTGCAGAGTATGGATTTCTTCTCGAATCGCGATTCTGCGAGAAAGACCTATTACAAGTAATCGAGCGCGAGGCGGTCTTCTCCTACATCGACGATCCAACCAACACATCCTACACTCTAATCCCAAAATTACTGGAAGTTTTAGTCGAAAAAGCACTGAAAGGAGTTACAACAGGCAAAAGCGAGAATGAAAACGAAACAGGGATTGCCATTTTCAAGCAAATCCCAGGGTTTCTAGAGGAATTAAAAGCGAAATTGGAGAAAGATGTCGAAAATGCGAGAGAGAGATTCGAGAATGGTGATTTCGAAGTGGAAAATAGAATCAAGAAATGCAGCACTTACCCGATCTACCGATTCGTGAGGTGTGAAGTGGGGACTCAACTGCTGAGTGGGGCGAAGAAAGTGAGCCCTGGAGAAGATATTGAGAAAGTGGTGGAAGCCATTGATGAAGGGAAGCTTGGAAATGCTGTGATTCAGTGTTTAAAGAATTAGGGCAAATTCTACTGTTTTGCTTTCTTCTCCTTCCTAAGTTTATTATGCTTAGACGAACGAAATTGTATTAAAGTATTAGGATTTCAATTTCATCTTTCTAATATGGTTCTTCATCTTAAATATCCTATTAATAATGTTAATTTCAATAATAAATTAAACAACAATTAGTTTAAACTTTCATGCTATTGTATTTGTGTATTAGAAAGAAAGAAAAAAAAAAAAAAACTATTGTATTTGTCAGGGTGAGTAATTAAGAAATTTTGTATAAGTGACTCAAAATCTCATATAGAAAGTATTTTTAAGTCGTAAATTGTTATAATAATAAAGAATAATATTTTATAGAAGTTGCAAACCACCTGTCAATACTTTTTTTTTACCTTGAGTTGGTGTGGGAGCGCCATTGTATTAGATTAATTGAACAAAGTGCAACCGTAAAGGAGGAGAGGAGGGAGTAATGCAAACAAAAAGTTATTTTATATCTGTGAAATTTTGGTCGTCCTCGTTTGTACAAAAGTATATGATTATTAGCGTATACTTTTTCTCTTAAGATTGGAGGTTCGATTCTTCATTTTATGATTGTTGTACTAAAATAATGTACATGTTAAAATAAAGTTAACCAGCTTTATGTTAACTAAATTTAATATATGTTAATCAATTTTAACAAAACCAAAGTCCACAAATTTCAAAGGAAATTTGAAGTTCATAATAATTAATCATCGGTTGAGATTGTAAATTAAATTATATACAATTAAATTTACAATAGTAGAGTGGTAGACTATTAAACTATATGGTAGGTTCGAATCTTACATGAAAGATGTGATTATTTTGTATTAAATAATTTAGAAGGGGAAAAGTGGCTTTGACCTAACTCAATTTATGAATGAATTGCACCATGTAATAAATATAGTTAAGTAGCCAAGCAAGACATATAGTACAATTCATATTATACATTACTTATGTCCTACAAATATTTATGCTTTTTAGGTTAAATTATTCCAAATTCTTTTGAACTTTACATTTTGTTTTAAAAATGATTGTTAGGAGCCTTTTTTTTTTCCCATTGAAATAAGCTAAAGATTGACACAATGACTAATATAGAGAAAAATTATCCTTGACAATATTGACAATATTTACAACGTCATTCTGATAGCTAATGAGTAACAATTGATTATTTAAATAATTTTAACAATATCTTTTGAAACTAAATAAATGGTAACTGTTGATGCCAAAATATGGATAGGAGAAATCGCATCTATCCTTCACATAGCAACAACGGTAACTTTGTAATTTAGAGAACAACATAACCTGCAAGATAGAAAGATCTACACATCGGTATGGTGTTTGTCACATAAGTTCTAATGCTTTAGTTAGAAAGCGTATATGTATAGTAAGTAGAGAATTTGAATATTAGAATGGACTTACTTTTTTAGTTATGATGATGTATTTGTAGTAAAATCCTGAGTTAGGGCATCCAAATTGGAGTTTTCAAGTTATATTAGGTTAATGCTCGAGCCAAGGCATGCATTTAGCATGTCTTATTCTTCAAATTTGGAGGCTCGGCCTTGACCTCATCTTTGGTTGAGGTTGAGGCCAAGGAGGTTGGTTTGGACTTTTGACCCAAACTATCCTATTCTCAAGGTCCAAATAGGTTATACTACGCTCCATTCACCAAACAAAAAGGATCGGCCTCGACCTCATCCTTGGTCGAGCCCGAGGCCGATCGGGCTACTTTGGCTTCAAGCCAAATTCGCCATTCTCCTTAAGCCCATTTTATCCTCTTGCCCCAATTGCTTGTCTATCTACTATTGTTTTATTGATAGGGTAGCTTTCTTCTTCTTTATGTCGCTTCTACCATTTAACCTAAAAATCACCCATAACAAAAATAATGATTTTAATGATCTATATGGTTGTAGATACTACCACACATATTCTCTCTAATAATTTCTACACATCAACTTTAAATTAACTTCCATTATTTATTTTAACGAAAAAGATATTTTCTTAAAACAAATATAAAAATGGAAAGTATATTTTGAAAGGGTAGTTACAAATATAGCCATTAAACCAAAGTATTAGTAAATATAACACAATACAAAATAATTTGCAAATATAGAAAGATTTAGATCCGACTTTCAAAGTCTATTAGTGATAACTATATTGCTGTCAAGAGTCTCTAATTGATAGAATTTATCACCAATAATTTTGCTATATTTGTAATTATTTTAAAATTTTGTTGTACACTTCTCGTTGTGAGACCTATCATTCATTACAATTACCCTATTTTGAAACGACGAGGATTACAATTTTTATCATGAGACCTATCATTCATTAGAACTTCATTAACGTGACACACAATAAATGAAGATGGTATAAGAATTTTATGGAAGGGTAATTTTTCCCCTTTCCAAAGGATAGCTTTTCATCATGTACGGCCACGTAGGAAATACGTGGCAAGAAATGAGTGCGTGAAAGATTGTTAACAACACTTGTATCCAAAACTGACACGTGTAGTTAGCGCACATTTCTTCACCAATCGGGAGACACTTACGTCATCAGTGGATCCACTTGGTGCTCATTCCGTGAAACATGACATCAACATCATGGTTATTTAAAATTAAAAGAAAAACATCATCGTTATTTATTATTATTATTATTATTTTATGATTACTTTAGTTAAAAATAAAATTTTTTTGAAATATTATTTTGGTTTTTGTAATTTAAAGTTGGTAAATCTTAATCTACGAACTTTCAAATATTTAATTCTAATATATGTATTTTCAAAAAGTCTTAAATTTAGTTTTATATTATTTTTAAATTTTTTGTTTTTTTGTTAATTCATTCTAAAATTTGAAAATGTATCTATGTATTATATTTCTTTGCATGAAAATTAGTATTGTTATTATTATTCAGTCATTTTTAATAAAATATTAATTTTACAGAAACTAAAAACCTTTATTGAAAATATAGAAACTATAAATTAGACATTTAAAATTATAGTAGTTAAAATTGAATAAATTTCAAAATGTAAAGACCAAAATGATATATTCATTAAAAATTACAAATCACTCAATTTAATTTATTTAAAATTTATTTTCTAAGAATATTTTTGATTGTATATTTTAGTACAATGGTTACAGTATGGAGATCAAGTTCTCGAGTTCAACGAAGGGATTGTATGCATGTTCACTGATGAGTGGTTCCAACATCTAACTTTTTTTTTTTTATTCAACATTATAACTTAAACTATACCCAATCATAATAGTAAATTTTCATAGACATGTCAATACTTCCATGCTTTCATAGGTTCAACATCGACTTGAGAGGTAAATCGATATTTTCATTGTATTGTAGAACAACCTACGAAACATAAAAATAAGCAACAAAATTTCACTATAAAAACTTTATATAAATAATATATTTTTAAAAATCATAAAATATTTATTTACATTTTTTCAGAAATATTCATCAAAATCTATATTTTATCTATATATATCCGTAAAATTAAAGTTTTCATATTTTCATCAAGACATTTTAAATCTTGCACGCAATTTAATAAAACTGTACTTTATTATTTTGATCAATCAATGACAAATAATCAATATATCATGTAATAGAACTTTTTCTTTTTTAGTACACATGTCTAGCACATAAATCATATTAAATACATAAATTTAGTACTTGTATTTAAACCAAATATTTATTTAAGCCGGCTAAGCTGTAGTCTATTTCTTAGTACAACAATTGTCGTAATAGAGAATCGTACGTTCAACTTCTACGAAAGAAGGTTAAGTCAACTATCGATCAGATTAATTACTATTGAGTTAATGGAGAATCGTACCTTCGACTTCTAAAAAAAAAAGTTAAGTCAATAAGATTAATTACCATTAAGTTAAATTCACTTTGACGTATTGAATTGTCATTTACTTAAAATATTTTTATTAATTATAATAGTCCATTCAATAATGCATAATTCCAGCCTAATAATTGTTGAACTGACCTTTCTTTTTATTATTTTTATTAAAAGATCATTTTGTCTTTGTTATTAGTTTATTATTTTTTATTTTTAATTATTTATTATCATTTTCACTATATATTTTGAAAATATATTCATATATTGTTATTTTTCACGTAATATAATAATTATTATTTAACCAATTTCGATAAGAATTAAACTTCGACGAATAATTAAAATCAGTATAACTCAATTGCGTTCAAATTCTCCATCGCTACCGTAAAACTTTGATAAATTAAATTTAAGATTTATTGGAAATATATGAAATAAATTTAAAATATAAAAATACATCAACTAAATTGGAACAACTCTAAAAAAAACAGAATAACTTGGGTGGGTTGTACCATTTATTGTGTTGCTATTACTACACCTAATTGTCATGCAGTAATTTGTGTATTTTTTAAATAATTAAAAATATAATTTTTAGTAGATAAAAAATAATTATTTTCAAATATATCAAAATTTACATAAATTAACTGATAAACAAATTAGAGACTTAATATCTTTATATAATACAAAATTTACATTATAAAATAATAAAAATTGACATCTAATTTTGATTATTTTTTTACGTTAGGAATTGAATTGTTACAAATTTGAAAGTATGAAGATCAAATTGTTAGATACTAAAGTTCAAGGATTAAATTGTTATAAAATTGTAAGTATATGAACTAAATCGCCACAAAGCAAAGCTCAAAGACTAAATTGTAAGTTTAGAAACAAGAGTGCTGTTTAATTTTTTTTATTTATAATAATTTTCCGTAAAAAAAAAAATAGCATGATTAGGTGTTTTCATGACCGAAGGATAAATTGTGTAGAACCATCTTGGAGTCCCATGCTTTGATTTTAATTTACATGCGTCCAAATTAATTCGTAGCTTCTAGAAATGTGAAAAAGTGATTCACGAGTTCTTTGATTCTGTAACGCAATGTATAAAATTTGAGTTCAACGATATTATTTTTATGAAAAATACACGAAGAACAAATCTTTGTCAGTTTTTCTTTTGGTTTGTATTATTTGAAATCTGAGCAAACACGTTTCGACGCGGCAATTAAGCGAGAGCCGACCTTCTTCCTCTTTGCATTCCTTCAATTCCGTTCTGCAAATTCATCTCTTCGATTTTTTTTTTCTTTTTTCTGAAATTCGTGTTGTATGGTAGCAAAAATGGCGCAGAATGAAGATCACATGGAGGATACCGATGGAGACTCGCATCAACAGGTCAGGCAGGCGCTGAAGGACCGATCCAAGGTGCGTTTGTTTTGTTTTGCTTTGATTTCATCCTTTTGTCTTTACCTCTAGTTTTTGCAATTTTTTTATGCTGTTTTCTGATGATTTCCTTTTTGGTTGGTGAATGTTTCGATTGGCAGAAAATGGCGCAAACGAAAGAGATGTTGTCGAAACAAGCCGTTCAGACGAAAGAGATTCTATCCAAACAGGCGGTTAAGATCGCTAAGCAGGCTGAAGAACACGAAAGATTTATTAACAAGGTTTGCCTCTCACTGACGTGCCGAATCGAGTCGATTGGACTGGTTTGATGTTGTTGAATTTCGATTTACCGCCATCGCGAGAATGATTCATGTCTTGTCGTTTCGATTTTGTTGCTTTTGGAATCTGACTTTGCGACGCGTTTTTTTCCACCATTTAGGTTACGCACCTGCTCGGAGTTCTTGGTTTCGGAGGATTCTGCTTCCTCTTAGGAGCGAGTGAGTTAAATGATCTCAATCGATGGATTGCGATGCTTTTACCTCTTGCAATATTGAATTGATTTTTCTTTATTGGCTATTTTTCTGATCAGGACCTCAGGATATTCCATATGTATATTGTTTATTTTATGTCACTTTTGTTCCTCTTCGGTGGATATACTATCGGTTCAAGAAATGGCACTATTACCTCTTGGTAAGCGTTGCATTTTTTGTTGTTTTTTCATTTCCCCAGCTCTTTTCTTTTCCCTTGAAGTTGCAAACGGCTTTTTATGCTATATGAAATCGTGCTCTAGCTGAGACTTCAGATATTTTTTATCCTATTGTTGCTGGGTTTGGATAAATGGCATTTTCTTGGATATAGTCTAGAGGCTTGGATTCCCAGCAACCATAGCAGATAAATCATCTAGTTAGCTTTCATACATGGGCCTGATTCAGACAGTTATAACATCTATGAACATATCATGGATGGAAGGAGATGTTTAAAAGTTTGGTGCATTAGAAAGTTTAAATCTGATTCGGATAAACTAATTCCAGGCTTCGGCAGCAGGTTTGGCAGATATATGAGGAAGTAGACCTCTGTGGTTTTTTGCTAATAGATAAATGTCAATTGGAACTCTTCCTTTGGCTTTTTGCTTCTGATAGGAGGTTTCTGTTGATCATCACACCCCCTTTGATAAGTTTCCAACTTACCTAAAATACATATGAATGGATAGCTGCTATCATTTTTATTGTATTTCATCAAGAGGCTTTCATGCTAAGGAGCTAACATGTTCATATACCTGGCTCAGGATTTTTGCTATTATGCAAACACGATCTTCATCATTGACCTTCTTCTGTATCCAAAAAATGAAAAACTTTTCATGGTTTGCTTCTCGTTTGCAGAGGTTAGTATTACACAGTTCTGTAGTCTGACTGGAAATATTTTATTTCACTTGCCTCCATTTTGACATTCTAACTATTGCTGTAGGGACCATTAGCATGGGCTATCATAGTTTGGCGTTGTAGCTTGGTTTTTAGTTCTTTTGACAAAATAGTTAGTGTTCTTATACATCTAATCCCTGGTGAGTATGTTCTTTTATACTAGCATTTCCAGCAGAAGTCATCTGTAAAGAAAAACTAATTAAAGGGATCCTTTCGATAACTAAAGAAGTTGCTTATAAAATATAGTAATTTGCATCAAGGTGCACCGTATATGCACAGATCCAATGAAAATAATTATGAAAGCACCGTATATGCACAGATCCAATGAAAATAATTATGTCAGTCTTCAAAGCTCTGTCCAGTCTGTGTCGCCCATCTTTTTGCTCACTCTGACATATGCCCCTGCTTCTGTGCATATACAGTGCACCTTGATGCTTCTGTCAGCTTTTATTTTTCGACTGATGCAACCAAATGTAATATACATGCATGATTTAATTTCTTGAACTTCAATCTGCGGCGATCCCTCATCTTGCGAGAAATATTTTCAGATTTATGAAACATAGCTTCATGAATTATGCAATAATTTAGCACAACCCTGTATTAGATAGTTGGAAGTTGTGGTTCCAATGCTGTGAAGGATCCTCTTGTAGCATGAATATTTAAATATCAAAATCATCATTAACCATTTAATAATTTACTCTTCGTTCGATAACGATTCTGTTTTTGGTTGGATTAGGATGTACTTGACCCATAAACTGGCAAGTTAATATTTCTAGTGACTTATGTAAGATCTTAACGATACACAACACTCGATGTTGCTCTTCCAGGTTTGGTTTTCTTCACCATTCGATGGTGGAATGAAGCCACATTTGAAGCCATGCATCCTGAAGGGACTTCCCGCAGAGCTTCATGGCCCTATGTAGAGGACAAGTCATACTTATGGACATGGCTGTTTCTAGTTCCCTTGGTTGCTTACACTCTCTGGCAGATTCTCTACTTTCTGATTGTCAACGTGTTGCGTCGTCAGCGGTTCTTACGAGACCCCGAAGTCATGACTTCCTACAGGTTTTCCCTATGTGACTGAAAATCAATTGCACTGGCAGCAAAAGCATTGGCATTTCTGTTGATTCATGCTAACGCCTTCTTTTTGTGGTTTCTCAGGGAACTGTCTAAAAGGGCACAGAAAACCAACAATGTATGGTGGAAATTAAGTGGTTTGCTTGGAGACCAGAATCGTCTGTTCATGTACATTTTATTCCAAGGCATATTCACAGTGTTGACGATGGCATTAGCCGTTCCAATCTTCTTGTCCTATCGGTTGCATGTGGTTTTCCAGCTGCTAAAGGTTTCAGCTGCCGTCTGGAATGGAGGGAGCTTTTTGTTAGAGGTCATGCCAAGGCAGGTGATTCTGAAGGAGAAAAAGAAAACAGAGACACAGCCGCTTCAAGACGATCAAAATCATTCCCCAGTCCCCACAGACGAAACCGCAACTAACAACAATTCGAGTGAGCCATTGCAGTCTTAGTAGCCGTTATACGGGTTTGATCTTTCTCTCAAACATGTTAGGCTGTTGGCTCTAATTATATATATATATATATATATATGTCGATTTTTATCCATGACTGTTGTAAGTATTGTATTACAGCTTTCATAAGCAAGCGCTGTTTCTAGGAGAGAGATCAAGTAGTTGTCTTTCATTTGTGCTTTCCATCTCATAGACATTGGAAATGGCTGTGAAAATAGGTAACTTTAAACGTTAAGATTTTTACATTCACTTTATTTGTTTAATCCACACGCATCGCAAACTCTGGTGAGGTTTGTGTATGTCAATACCTTTTTGTTAATGAGAATATCGTTATTTCATTGTGTTTGGATCATAGCTTTTATATTTTCCTTTTCATGATTCGATGATATTTGAGAATTAAATAAGTTTTTTTTTTTTTTTTTCTTCAGCCACTTAAAAAATTAAGGAAAATTGCACAAACTGCCTTTGACACAATTATATTTGTAAATTTCCAACTTTTGGTCATGTGGATTGTTACTACACTCTTGATCAACTAGCTAATTGATCCCATATGTTAGTTTTGATCTCAATATATTTGTAAGATTTAAATTTCAACCGATGTTTCTTTAATAATAATAAAAAATATTAAATATAAATATAACTCAAGACAACAATAAACATAAAATTTTACCAAACTTTCAAAGGCTAATTGAAAGAATTTACAAATTTCAAAATTGAAAATTAAAGGACAATTGTAACAAATTTCATAATTGTGCCATTTATTCAAAAACCGATTTAAGTACTTCATTAATCTTGTATTTTGATTATTTTGATCCGTTAAAAAATGAAGTAAATATATATATATATATATATAAAAAGTGATTATTTTCCTCCGTTAAAAATGAAAAGGATTGACATTTTGATTTGTTAAAAATGAAGTAAAAATGAAAAAAATCAAAATGAACATCTTGAGGGAACAAGGATCGAAATTGACCAAAAATGAGACTAAAAATGAACCTTTTCAAAGTAGAATTGTTAAAATCGATGAAAATCAATGACATTAAAATCTCTATATAAAATTATAAGAAATTTAGAAACAGTTGAGTCATGCATAAATTGAATTTAGATCACTCCACTAGAATTGTCTTGTAATTAGCACAACCATACCAAAAATGTTCGTTAAAATGGAACAATTTTTATTCAACCAAATACCTGAACATCTTGGCCTAAATCACATGAATAATAATAATGCAGGTGAATAATATGACAATGATTGCTAGCCTTTTTATTCTTGATGCCTAAAAGTACTAAGACATATGACCAACAAGATCACAAAATACTGTACTAAAAACCCCAAAAAGGAAAAAAATAAAAATAAAAATACAATGAAGAGATCATCATTTTTGTTCCTATTTTTTCAACAAAAAAGAAAAAAAGAAAAATTACATCACACTAAATACAAATTGCTTCCACAATCTAACCCAAAAAAGAGGCCTAAAAAACAGCCGTACACCCAAAAACTATAAGGACCTTGGAGAAAAAAACCAAATGAATATAAGAAAGACCACTGCAATGGTGATCGTTTTCTGGACTTTCGTGTTCGCGTCCATGGTAGCACATGATCACAGTCGGTGACATGGCTTCTGGACAAAGACCCTCTCGTTGTCGATATAACATGAGAGGTAAAATAAATTCAACCCAGATGACCATTCGAACTCGGTCGTTAGGTCGATGGAATTTAATATAACTATACACATGGAATGGTGACAAACAATGAGTATATGCACAGAGACTTGACCTGCAGTTTGTCTTGCTAGTGCAGAGACAAGATTTTCACTCTGATAAACCATGATCATGACATTTAGGCATTACTCTGCACGTTGAAGCAAAAATCCGAACCCGGAGTTTTCTCGTATCAGCGGTGGAGGATCTATGTCTGTTACATCTACTTGTTTCATTGATTTGGAAATATCATCCACAGAAAATGGAATACTGCATTAACAAGAAAGAGATCATAATAATCAGTGTTATTAAAAGCTCCACTCCCAATAAAGCGCAATAGTCTTTTGAGCTTAAACACAAGGTCAAAAAAAAAAAAAAAGTTACGGGCCTTTTCCTGTTAGGCGCACTACATATAAAAATACTACCTAAAAAAAAGTTAAAATGGGGATTATTAAAATATATATATACAAAAAAAGCCCCGAGGCCCAGGGGAGCACCTAATGTGCGCCTGGATGGACTTATTCGGCTTTTTAAACACTGATAATAATGAAATTTATCAGACCATACAGATTGAATGGGGGTAGCAATTTGAATGAAGATTGTACCTAGAGTCATCATCTAACAGGAATGAGCTGATGGCATTGTTGGAGTCTTCAGTCATCAGAATTCGCATGCTCGAAATAACCTGCACTACAGAGAATGGTGTCAGAATAAGGAGAATTCGAGGAACAGTGATCCAAGAATCAATAGTACTAAACAAAACAGTAATTCAAAAGCTAAGAGAGAACCAATTCCATCAAGTTAACGTACTTCTGAAGATACGCTATGTGTGCCATATTTGTCATCCCAGTACATTGTACTGATCCTATATAACTGTTGTATGCTAAGCACCTGAAAAGCAGTGTATAAAAATATGAAAAATAAACACTAAAGTAAAGACTGAAATCATTTGCAAAACAAGAGATAAAGAAGCAAAGCACTAACAGGACATAGGTCTTTTGTTATCTCATTCAACGTCTTTTTGGGTTTTTGATGTATAACCTGAGAAGGAAAAGAGTCCAAATAAATTACGCAAAATCATAGATTATTGAAGAATTGAGTTTTATTTAAATAATCTTACAAGGAATCCAACAGCCTGCCTAATGTGCTTTAATTCATCCCAGGCAGAACCTGCATACTGTACAGGAGAAGGTCATTAGAAAGAGCACATAAATTATCTCAATGGAATCGATTTCGCTTTGCGATTGCTTACTTCCTCAGTTGCTCCAGAACACCACTGTTCTAATTCAGACAAGCCAGCTTTGACATACTCTCCATTGCTGAATGAACAACACTCCCGCCGCAAAAGAAGGCTGCAAGAAGTATTAAATTGACGGCCTTAAACTTTCCGAAGTGAAAAAAAAGAAAATTTGACAACTGGCTGGCAAGATATGCAATTCAATTACAAAGCTTGAATACATCACCTGTTAAATAGTTGGACATTAATAAATGAGAATATCTGAGTGAAAACTTTGCGGACCAAGAATGGAGGTACCTGTCAAAACCGGGCATAAGATCATGGTTCTACTCGCTATAAAGATGTTAGTATATTATGCTAAACTCAGAACTCACATAGTTTGCTTTCATGATCTTCAAATAATTGTCTAAGCTTTTCACAATGCTTTGCCAATGTGCAATTAAGGCTTGCTGAGCCATAGCATTTGCTTGGGAGCGTCCTTTCACTAAGCTCGCCCGTGATGTCCTAGGGGCCTACATTGAATTGAATGTAGCTGCTCAGTACAGTAGTTTCTTTATCTTTCAATCAACAGTTAGAAGGATGCTAAGATTTACCAACTACCTGAATACATAGTCCAAGTAAAGGCGAAATCTCTTTCTTTAGGTTGTCTCTTATCATTCCATATATTTTCTCCAAAAACGCTGTAAGCTGCTGCTTAAACAATAGTGCTGGATACTTTGCCTCAACCTGTCGAAAATCATCCAATCTACCAAGCCCCCGACCATTAAGAAATGATAGTCCAGCACTTTGTGGAGAAGCCCTTAATCCCTATAATGTGCATTGAGGAAAAGAAAGGCGATTAAGAAGAAATAACAATAGAATATAAAGGCATGAAAGAATATAATCAGTGTCATACTTGAGACATCCTTCCAAAAAGAGAAGCTGAAGTAGTTCTCCTCCTTTGAGGAGTCAAGCTAGCAGCTCCACTAGCTTTGAGAGTGTGTTGAAGAAGCAACAATAATGTGGATGTATTAGATAACCAATAAGTTAATACATCATTGTTATCCGGGACCTTCAATAGAGTTAAAGCCACAAGTGTCAATAATATGTAGATGACATTCATTTATTTCCATCACCAGAAGGAATTACTAATAAGAACTGCCAACAACCTAACATAGCCAGTGTTCCAGAAGCAAACACTGCATCTCACCTCTATGGATGAAGCTATTGTTTGAATGATTCGATCGAATATGCTGGTTCTTTCAACTTCAAACGACCTCCAGTGAAGAAGACATTTATATATGACACAAGCAGCAATTGGTTTGCCTCCGGAAAATCCTAAATCTTGAGATATGCACTTCACTAGCAGATCCTGGTTCTCCTGAACATCATAATGCATCACAAAAAAGCAAACAAATTACTCTCAAACACAAAGAAGAATCAAGTTTGCATAAACTTCCCAGTTCTTTTTTTTTTGCTCCTTTTTAATAATGCTAAGATGCTTTTCTTGCCTGCTGTTTCTCATTAAGTGATTTCTGTGGTTTTTCCTCTGATTCAGGCTCACGTACATTTGATAATGCAAGAGTTGTATCCTGGTACACGGAGTGTGTAATTTGAGAAATACAATTTCCATATACTAAAATCGTTCTTTTCTTTCCCATAAAAATTAATTTTCCTTACAGATGATACTTTGGCCTCTCCATGTGGAATATTTCCATTCTCTGGTGTCCTCTGAAATTTCAACCAAAAATTGGAGGGATTTTTCAGAAATAATATTTTATTTAAAAGACCAAGAGTATCGTATGAATACTACACTATACCTGAATAATCATTGACTTTGGTCTAGCAGACAAAGCTTTTCCTGTCGGCGACATAGTCAATGCTTGTTGACGAAGTACCTGGTTCTCTGATTCTGAATTTGAAAGCTTCTCTTCAAGCCTGAGGCAGAGAATAAAATTTCATTTATTGATTTTAAAGTATATAACCAGTCTTAGAAAACTTTCAAGCAAGCAAGAAACTTGCATTATTTGAGTAATGGGCAAGCATGAAAGAAAATGGAAGGAAAAGATAACTGTTAGGGCAACTATTGTCTACCAGGCAAGAGCGGGGACCATTGTGAAAATAAGAAAAACCGAACCAAAATTACTAAAGGTTGGTATAATTTTGAACGGGATGATAAGAGAAGATGTACAGAAGATCAAATAAATTCAAGAGAAGAGATCAGGTAACTGAACTTGACACCACCAGAGAGGAATAGGTCAAGCCAGGCATATTAAAGTAGCACGATACCTTGTAGAAATTCAATTTGATGTAAATAAACAATAGATGCAAAGATTTTATCACTCTTACGAACCTCTGCACTGACTCCTGAAGCTGATCCACCTTCTGCTCTGCATCTTGAAGTCTTTTAGTCAGCTCCACATTTTTGGCTTCAGCATCTGTACAAGCTCTTCTAGCTTCTTCAGCTGACGTTTTTTCTGACAGCAGTGAAGCCTGTAAATCTCTGGGGTTAGATCATCCTCAAGATTTGAGAAAAAAATGTAAGACGCTTTACCATTGAAAAAGCATCAGAGATCATATAGAACAGTGACAGATACAGAGAAATTTACCAACAACCAACCCCAGACCCTCTGAGCCCCTCTTCTTATCACCAAGAAATAAATTTGCTAAACCAAGATAATCATTACTTTTTGGATTCAGATCTATTAGAGAATGGCCAATTTCACAACCCAGATTCATTTTAGATTTTCCACTAGCGATCAAGAATAGTTAGAGCTCTTTTGTGGAATTGTGGGTGGCCATACTTAGAAGGGAATGATAAGGTATTTCATGCAGATTCCAATATTTCGGTCCTGTTATTCCTGCCTATCCATGCATTATACAGACTTGCAACTCACATAATATGTACATAGTGATGAATTGTTCCCAATCAAAAAGTACAAATGGCTAAATGGTAGCAACCTACCTTTAAACTCTCCACCTCAGCCATTAAGGAATTGATTTTTTCGGTATCCTCCACGAAAACTGGAGTTTCCTTGACAACTGGAGGTGCTTCTTCAATAGCTTTCTGAGCAGCCTCTCGCTCTTTGATAACTTGAGCATTTGCTTCTTCAACTTGTAATTGCATGCTGTGTAAAGCATCTTGTAATTTGGCAATTTCTTGGGCTTTCTCCTCTTCCAGATCAGTCTGCAATTCAGCGGGGAAAAACATATATATGAACTGCTGCTGAACAAGGTAGAGCATTTTGCCTCCCCAACCCAGATCCACATGTTACAATAAACGAAAGAAAGTAATCAAGAAATTACCCTCAGCCGCTTCTCAAGTTGCAAGCGCCATGTAAGTTCTTCTACACGTTTTTCTAATTTGTCTTTTGCTTCTTTGAGTGCTCCAGTTTCCCTTGCAGCCTTAATGCGTAGAAAATATATATGAATGTCTTAATTTATTCCTCCCACAATTTTTTCTCATTCAACAGTTATCCTAAATACAAAATAAATGAAGACAAATAAGTGGCGTGTTCGAACCATTTTCAGACTTCTTAGCTCCTTTCGTGCAACTCGTCGCCTCCAACCACACTGCGTGTATAGTGCAGCCTTTTGGAGTCTCTTATAGTAAGAATACGCCAGGTGACAACGCAAACATGCCTGTAAGTCACACAAAAGGACTCAGAATCTCACTCAACATCTAGGTACTACAAACTAATTTGATAAAGAAAATGTTGCCAAAATATATATATATATATATATATATATATAGTTCTCAATAACAAATCTTAGAAATTTTAAATTTAATATTTTCATATAACCACTCAAACAAAGAAGAAACAGCACCTGAATGATAATTGCTGCCTTAGTACGCTTTCTGAATCTGAATTCATCGCGAGCCTTCATTGCCCTTAACCCTGTTTGCAATGTGATTGCAGATGAGAGCAAACCTAAGTATGATTTCCTGGCAATATATCGCTTGAAACACTTCTGGATCTTTAAAGCTGCTGCTTCCCGTCGCAACTGCTCAAATAGTTTTCGAGCCAAAACACCTAATTATAATTCGAAACAAATATAGATTAGGATCTTAATAGGAAAAAACTAACTTCATAAATCTCAAACCACCAGTTGAGGGAATTAAGAAATTATTTTACATTGAGGGGAAAAAACAACTTTTTCAGAATGGAGAAGGCAACTTCTTTTTGATGTATGAAACAACAAGTATGCCCAATAACCATAATCTTAATGGAAGCTCTTTATTGAATCTACTCTTCTACTAACTATCACTTGGAGCATGTTAATCTTAACACATACTAGTCAATGGAGGTGTTTTTTGTAAATTATCTCTTGATATGATCTTCTTTTTTGTCCCATTTCAACATATCAATGAATGGTTACTGTTTGCTATCCCAGAAAGAAGAAGGAAAAAGAAAAAAAGGGCTAGATACCCTGCCCTATCAAATGGGAAGAAAATGTTAAGCAAGCTTAATTCATAAAATTTTATCATTAGCATCCCGTCAAGGAGCATCAAATCAACCCCTTCTCACAAACATCTTCAACATTTCCCCTACAGTCGTGCAAAAACTAGGCCACCAAAGAATAATAGTTCTTCATGGAGAAAGTGAGGTTAATCTGAAAGAACTTGTCAGAAAAGGAAGGCATCATGAACAATGGCAAAAGATCAGCCAGAAATTCCCCCCAGCACTTACCGAAGAAGAGCAATTAACCAACAAATGATTTGGACTCTTATTGTTCACCCAAAAAAAAAAAAAAAAAAAAAAAAAGAAGAAAACATGGGATTCCAAAACTATCATTGATGTAAGCCACAGAAGTTTCTTCTGCCCCTAAGAACTCACACTTCCATTTCTTGCTATGCTATTGCTAAAGAACATTTTTAAAATTCGAAAAAGACCAAAAAGAAACTCAACTGAGCATGCAGTATTTCTTAGACAGTCCAAGAAAGTACCTCGAGTAAATGATTGCACATGTATAGCAGCTTTACGTAATGCAACAAACTCCTTGCGTGCAATAAATGTTCTAATTTGCATTTGAATAGTTCTGGCAGCGTTGCTAAGCACCTCTGTTCTCTTTGCGTCCAGAGAAGCCATCTGCCCAGCCCTCAGGAAGATTTTTGTCTTACCAATCTGCCCAACCACAGTGACAGATAAATTAGCTTGGAGATGCTCAAAACCTCCAGAGACTAGAAAGCACTCTGAAGCTTTCAAATGAGATCTCGAGTCTCAAACAAGTATTACTATAAATGCCAATAGAATTGAGTTACTTGGATATCCAACCCCATGAAGGTACATAGGACCTTAGACACTAGACTCAAAATTTGAGTAAAAGTATGTATGGTTAAACACAATATGAGGATGAGGTTTTCTGTATTGCACAAAAACAATCCCTGCTATGCAGTCACCCAACCAAAACTCATCACAGCTGAAACTATCAGCAAGAGGGATTGATTAATGAAGCAATGATTTGAATAAGCAAAAGAAATCGTGAGTGTTCGTAGTTATTGAAATATCCTTTGAACCAACTGCTTCAATCTATCAACTCCATTGGATTTCAAGTAGTTATTCTCATAAAAGGAATAATGAATCACCTGGTATCCTTTCAAACCCATTTTATCCAGGATCATCTGGCATGCTACCTTGTCATCATAGCTGCACAAATGGTCGTAATATAAGACTGTCAGTGCACAAAGAGTACTGAAACTTATTTCTTCTCTCTTATTTCATCCCCTCATTTTTCTTTAATTTTGTTAAGAGAGAAATATGTTAAATAGGGTGGTAAATTAACTTACTTTCCGTCCAAAACTTCTGGTGCAAGAACCCCAAAACGTAGGAGGAACTCATAAAATGTTCTTCTGGTAGGATATCCAGCACAGCTGATCCTAATTGCTTCAAGGACACCCTAAATTGTATAAAACAACCACATAAAATTAACAAAAAGGCTGTTATAAACATCGTTAATTTTTTGAAATAACAAGACCAGATAAAATATAGGTGCACAACAAAGCCAACGTGACACTGTATACTCACTCCACAACGTAATTGTTGGATAACATTTGAGTTCTCAAAAATAGCAGGCTTGAGCGCATTATTTGGCTTTACACATCTGATGTAGTGAGGCTCTGTTGAATTTAAGGTCTCCATTAAAGATTGAAGTTGTAACTGCATATTTAAGAATGTGAGATAGCATCACTATTTTGTCAAACTATACAATACCCACAACATAACATGAATTTCAAGTTAGACAGGAAAAATTTAAATAAATAAATAAAACTTACTTTGAAACGTGAACCAATGGAAGAAAATTTTGAGGATTTCGCTGTTTCCTCTGGTTGAGGAGGAAATAAAGCCCTCGCAAAGGGGCATTTTGAAGCTGTCAAGAGGGCCTGATGTTCTGCTACCACGTAATCTTTGTTTTTATCCAAGAATAGATCTGCCAAATAAGTCACCTGAAGCATTTTTTTTTTTAAATTTTGAGAGGGGATGAATTTGAGCCTGGAGCATAAGAAACTAAGAAACCGGCTTAATATATTTCACCTCTCCAGCATAATGAGATATTGTAAAACTAGTACGAGATAGCTTAGGCTTAATGAAGCGTTTGTTGTTCTTGAAAGTCTGGTATAACTTCTGAGCAAATGTTTCGTGTGTAGATTTAGGAAACATGCTGCATGGAGCGAAAAATAAATAAATAAATAAACATGAGAATGGAAGGAAGAATCAAAAATGTTTTGAGTAGATGAAAAGTTAATACTGATTAAATATTAGCTGGCATACCAGGCCTCATCCAGAAGTGCGATAATTCCTCCTGGTTTCTGTGAATGAAGAACTGTATTTTAATTACTTAAATTTTGTACTTAGCAAATAAAAGAAATGAGTGCTTAATTAAAAATCACTCGTTCACATCAAAACATGAGTTCCCATAAATACTAAGATCTGACACGCATGATCAGAAATATCTTCAGAATGACAAATAATAATGGGGTGGGTGGGGGAAGAAAAGTTCAACACCTTTTCAATCAGATCCAAGACATCCTGGTTATCAACAAACTCAATATAACTCCAATTGATTTGCTCTTTGGTATATTCCTCCTGCTCCATTTTGAAAACATGCTGCAGATACACAATCAACCAGAACTTCAATCAAACTAGAACGTAAAAAGTGTCTTACAGTGAAGTTTACAGATCCAAGTCAACCAACCTGATTGAAATGTTGCTGCAGTTTTTCATTTGTAAAATTGATGCAGAACTGTTCAAAACTATTAAAACAAAAACATCAATCAATTGCTAGTAAATATATAAGATTTAACTCAAAAATTCACATGTAACCATTACCTGTTGAATTTAAAACTCTCAAATCCATAAATATCCAGAACTCCAATCAATGATTTAGAATTCGGGTCTTGCCCAATTGAATTGTTAATCTTCTCCACAAGCCTACAGGAAAGGTTTCAAAAAAGAATGAACAACAGAATCAAGAAGCATTTAATGCTTTCACATGCAGACTTCTGAAATATCCTTCTAGGTTGATTAATCATCTTTATGGACTGAAAAATAGACAGAGAAGAAGAAACGAGCGTTTGCAGAAAGAAAATGTGTTAAGAGGAAGGAAGGACCTAGACATCCAAACCCAATCTCGGGACTAGAGAGTTTACCAGTCAAAGAGTCGCGAATAGATCGTTTTAGCCAAGGCATCCCTGCTACCCAAAGCAGCCACAGGATCAAGAGTTCGAGTGATAACCTCTTCTGGTGTTACCATAACACGTTGAATCAGTGCATCCTCCAAACTCTTTGCATCACACCTAAATTAAACATTTAGAAAATGATAGCTTTTGAAGTATTAATAATGACTAAAACAACTTAAATAGAAATTTTAGAAACATACTTAAGCAGTTCGGCTGTGGTATTAAGATGAAATCTGGATTTTTCATCCTTAATGACTGAAGAATCAATCTCCTCTCCCTTGGCAAATTCAATATTTCCAAGATGCAAAATTGCAGCTACAACCCTAAAAATTGCCTCCTGAAATGAATTATTTATTATCAAAATTTTGATGCAATATCAAGCACCACAATTGCACTAAAAAATACTGAAAATTAACCTGCTCCTCCTCGCTGATTCCAACTACATCCATAGCCCTTCTGGTTGCAAGATATTCATGGGCATCGTTCACTCCATCCAACTCAAAGCAGCTAGATTGATTTAAGTAGTGGAACGATTTAGGGTCTGCTAATTTATACTTCTCTCTTTCCTGGTTTTTGTCAATGCATTGATTAGAATCAGGTCTATAAGTTATAATCGCTACTAACAAGTCAGTCCATTATATGTGAATGATTAAAAATTTTAAAGTTGAGAATTGTACCTCAGGAGGAGCTGCGCAGAGAAGGTAAAAGCAATGATAATTTCTTTCAGGATTCGAGATCTGACATACTCGAGACCTTTCAAGCAAATAAGTTCGAACAGCTGCCCCAGATATTCTCCCACTCTTATCAAATTGGATCTCAACAAATTTACCAAAGCGACTGCATTTCAAACCACAATTACCAACTCTTGCATAAAATTTTTGAGAAAGTTAAGTAGTTAGCATTTAAGAACGTTTTGTCCCTTTCACGAGAACATTCAGTGATACTGAAGCAGTGAAGATATATTGAGTTTCAAGGATTGGATAAAACCAACCGCTAATAAACATTGATCATAGAAATGTGGGAATAGAAAAATGAATGACTTCATAGAAGTCCCAAAATTAATTTGTCTATTATCTGTGAAGATAATTATTTCTCGTGACATTTCTATTTGTTTTCTCAGCATGACCACATCTTAAATTTACATTCAACTCAATAGTAGATAATTCAAACATATTCTTCTGCGTAGAACCACTCACCTTGAATTGTTGTTCCTGACAGTTTTTGCATTTCCAAATGCTTCAAGAACAGGATTGGACTGGGAGGAAATGAAAAGGAATAATCATCACAGGCTTCAGTTATGGGAACGCAAGTAGTTCTGTATAATACATAGTAAATATAAACTTTGGCATACTTTAAAATTATAATAAAAAGTTCCTTATCATACTTCTAGGACTTGTTGTTCAACAGTTCGCCCTTCCACTCCAGATCGACCTCCAAGGTATGCAAGATACCGCATGAGCATCTTTGTGGTCTCAGTCTTACCAGCACCACTTTCTCCACTAACTAGAATTGAATTGCTTTTTCCTTCATTAATCATTGCCCTGTAATGGATAGAAGAAGCTAGTAAAGCCAAAATGGCAGAGAAAACACATGGTTAACAGCATTTTGCCCCAAAACCAAAATTCTCCTGCCATCCAAAGTCTGACGAAACAATCAAATATGTAACTTAAAAAACCTTGCTCACTTATAGCAAGAATTACATTCTATGAATATGATGACGTTTAGGAAATAAGAAAGAACATAAGATGTGCATGTATTAATAATAGATTTACAAATGAAGAATTTTTTTTTGTCAAAATTCATTCTTTTCGTCTTTTCTTCAATCCACCTTAAAGTAGTGTCATGCCTTATAAAGAATGACAGTGAAATGCCTACATGGCAGCATTAGTTTGCCCACTAAAGTAATTTAAGATTACAACTAGACCAGGAAATCATAGGCTGTGAGACAACTGAAGGATACCAAATTTATCGAATTGTTACCTAAGCTACTTAAAAAAACAAATAAATAATGTCTGTCTGCTATCCCACCTCCCTCCCCCACCCAAAGATTACCTATATGCCACTTCAGCAACTGCAAAGACATGAGGACTTAGTTCTCCAAATCCAGCTCCTTTGTATTGTTCCATCATGTGAGTATCATAAAGATGAGGTAATCTTTGGAATGGATTTATTGCAATAAGTATATTTCCAGTGTATGTCTGCACAGATGTTAGAGGTATGATATACAATTAATTCAATATCTGTATCTGGAAATATTCTTATTGCATGCACAAGAAGAAAAGATAACAGTTTCCTACATAAATTTCATTGAGTTCATATCTGGTTGCCAAGTTGCTCAGAACCCCAGGTTCATGCAAGTATGACAGCTTTGTCATGTCATCTACACCTGCAGCAGGTGCTTCAGTATCCTTGGGGAATATTTTTGATATATTGGTAACAACCTGCAATTAATAGTCAAGTATCAGTTCAATGGTACTAGCGTGACTATGATGCCTCAAAATCATTTATTATTTTATCAAGGACATCATCATTTCAAGGAAGACTAATGGAGAACAAATCAAATGCACATAAGTCAATGGTCATCTATTCACACCACCTTCCTGGTAAGATGCCACAAATGAGATTAACTATTATTTGTTAAATGGTATTGAAACTAAAATTTTGATTTATGGCATGCATCATTTCAAAAGACATGCTGATATGGATATTAATGCATATGCTGAGTGCCTGACTCACTGTTTTCCCATTGGTAGCCCTGACGTGAACTTCCTCGCCATTGATGCGGAAAACTTCACCGTCGATCCAAGCTAGTTTTGGATCTTCAATCCAGACATGAGAACCTACAATGATGTTAACTGGTCCACTCTATTTACAGAAAAGCAGTAAAAGAAGTGTTAGTGTTCCAAGAGTAGTAGCATGCAATTCAATAAACATACGCAATTGGAAAAACTATATTCAACATAATTCTTTTGCGTCATCCTAATATCAATCAACAGAATTATATGGAGCATGAAGCTGAAATAAGATGGGTTTCACAAAAAAAGATACACATAAAGGATACTTAGTTTATAAACTGCACTTGATTGTAAAAAAATTTCATTGTCAAGTATGAGTGACATCTCAGATCTGTGTTGATCAATTTTTTAAAAAAAATTAGGAATGAAGGGCAGGAGAATTAGAATATAAATGCATAGAATTCCAACGCCTTCTTGGCGAACCAATGGTTTGGAGCCATATAGAAGACTGAAATACCTAAACAAAAGTTGGGTTCCTATGTAGATTCTTGATAGGGTAGCTGAAACACCCCTAACCAATTTCAAAACAGATTCCCAGATTTAAAGTTATCTGCAGTGCGACATTTGTGCTAAGGAATTAGAGGATAGCAAGGATTCTAACACGGATTCTAACACTCTGCATCTTCTCAGATTCTTACACGGATTTAGAAGATAGCAAGGGGACTTCTCATATCCCAGGCTTTTGGTTGCTTCCTTTGATTGTTTAATGAAAGTTCTTCATGTTTCTTTTGTCAGTATACTGAAAGGTTACGAAAGAGGTTATTCAAAGAGTTTGGCATGGCTAGGTGCTTCTACAGAAATTCTGATTTGGGCATTGACTAGCTACCTTACAGCATGTCCATCAAGTCTAAAGTTGCAATCTTATGGTCTTCAGTAGTCTATCTCTGTGAGAAATTTGGAGAGGGGAGCTCAATAATTTTTTGAATTGGGCAAGAGATTGGTCAAAATTGTGGGGTATTGTTCATTTGCCCATATCAATTTAAAGTACTCTTTTTGTAACTATAGTGCTTCTTTGATAGATACCAACTGAAGTGCTTTTTTGTACGCTCTCTTGGCTATTTTCTCCTCTTTTCTACTTTTCACTTTTTCAATGCTTCTTATGAATACGCGTGCGTGCATTCACACAACATAAGAAATAAGGAGCAATGTCTAAGTAATCATGTATTTCTTTTTTGGAAGAAAGAACTACTTTCATTGAGAAGAAATTAAAGAATACAAGGGCATAAAAAAAAAATAAAAAATAAAGCCCACAAAAACCCCTCTAAATGTCTAGGTAATCATAAATTGAATGATAGAACAGGGCATACAGATGAGGATCATAACAATGAACGGCACCATGACCAGGAAGAACTCTAATGGCATCTATAGTTGGATGATAAATGATATCATATAATTTGAGCACATTCCAACTTAACAAAATTAATAGGTTATACAACATAAAGGTTGAGTTTCAAGACCATTTGTGACCACTAACAGAGTATTATACCAACGTCACTCAAGATTCCTGCAGCTGATATGAATCAATGCATGCCCCAAGAACTTAACTCTGAAGCAATCACTCGGTGCCTCAGACGGATATTCCATCATTTGACATGAAAAGGGTTAAAAAGAGGAGAAAACTAAATGATAGTCACAAGTCAACAAAAACACCAACTACCATTTGATTCACTGACATGATAAATCCTTACTAAATTCAAAAATCTCCATGCTAGTACTACACCAGTTTTTTACAAGTTTCCCCCTCATAAGCATTTGTGCAATCGTATTTGTCCACTGGTAGCAGGACTTATTAACTTTAAAATGACGATATTCGAGCACATGCACCTTCTAGCAAAAACTAAATGGTAAAATGCATAGTTCCAAACACTTGTTATCTAACAACAAATGCCTGTCTATATAGGGAATATCCATTTGTACATAGAATCAAGGGGGGAAACTACAGCTCAATGTGAAGTACAATATCGAGATACGCACTGAACCAAAAATTTCTTTGGTCGAATTGGCTAACAGGTTGGGTTAGCTTTCATTCTCCATTTCAATTTATCTATCTCCAGAGGTATTCCATATTCCAATTCAGTCTATTTAATTACTAAGTTGAACTCATAAGTGCAAATATTCCTATCCATACTCTGGAGGAGTAAAATGAGGCCAGCATGAATTGGCAATATAGTTTGAACTCAAATGAAAGAAAAAATGGCGTTGAAACCACATTCCATTGAAAATTCTACCCAGTAATAGTACAAGTTCAAATTCCAAATTCAACTTAATTCTCGGAACAGCTGAAAATAGCAAGCTATCCACCCCATATACAAAGAAATACAGAACCGAATAAATCCATCAAATTACAATGTAAAACAAACGAATACCAAGCATTCCATTGAAGTTACCATGGTGATTGTAAACAGGGATCTTCCGCGTTAACTCATCCAATAAAGAAAAGAGTCAAAAGGAACCAAAGACTCGGCGAGCCAGATCGGAGCAAACAAACAAGTACCCACAAAGCTTCAACAGCTGAAATAGCCAAAAACAAAGCCACCAGAGTTGAAGTTCACAAAAGGGTATCAATAAAAACCCCTCAAAAGATCTTCCTCAGCCGCAAACGCTTCCGAGAGAAACGGAACCAAACTCGGAAGAGTTAGATCGGATTGAAACCGTTGATGGGTAAGAAATAAGGAGACCAAATATTGACAAACAAATACAGAAGATTGAATTGGCAACTTGAAGAAGAAGAAGAAGAGCAGAAAAGAAAACAAAGCTGCCTCGAAGTTGTTTTTCTTTCTAATTTTTTGTGGGTTACCCCTATTTTCAAAGCTTCTTCTTCTTCCTTTCTCTCTGTAGAAAAGTGAGATGAGATTGTTTATAAACGAAGGCAAAATAGAAAAGAAGAAAAAAAGGTTGAAGCAGCGTCTCTGGGTATGAAGAGGGTCTCTCTCTCTCTAAGTTTTCTCTCTCTAAAAGTTAAAAAATTTCGTTCTGTATGATTTTTGTTCGGTTTGTGAAATGGTGAGAGCTCAGCTGGCGCTGGTTCAACATTCGTGGCCTCCACATACTGTATGTCTCAATTACTCATAATTATGCTCTTAAACCGACATTAGAGAGCTAATCAAGGACCCTACAGTCTTTGCCCATTTTTTCCCATTTATTTACGCCATTTTGCCATCGCAGTTTCTTTTAAATTTTTTACTGCCCCATGATTGGCCGTTTTACCTTTTCAAATTACCAATGCACAATTACTTCTCTAATTAATTTTCAATCCATACCGATAATTGGTTATTTCTTTATAAATATAGCTATTTTGATGTGAGAACGGAAATGTTGAGAATGCAACCAAAGTTTAATATCTACTAGATGCGGAGAAAATTGCGATTTTGTAAGTTAGAGGATAATTATTTCTATTCGTATGTCTTAAATCACCATTTGATCTAAAAGCTCAAGCTAATAGGTGAAGATAAACTCTATATTATTATACCAATTAACATTCCCTCACTTGTGGATTTGAAATAGATAGAAGACCCAGCAAATAAAAATCAATATTAATTGAATATGAAATATCATTGCAAGGATAACATACCGAACCTCTTTAGACACTTGATATCATCTTAAATTGTTAATTGGCTCAAAAATGTAAACTAATAAGTGGAAGTAAATTTAATATTATGTCAACAAATAAATTAATAAGTAGAAGTAAATTTAATATTATGTCAACAAATAATATGTTTTTTTTTTTTTTTTGTTGAGAAATGAAAAGTAAAGCCATTAAGATATGCTTTGTTTAAATTTTACATGATTATAAGTGTGTGGCTCCCTTTTGCTGTTGTAAAATATTTGAATAACTTAGTTCATGGATCATCTCATGCGATTAGTGGAATCTGAAACTCTAAAGAAAGTATATAGAATGTGCATACTTAATTTATGAGTTTCATGGTATTTATTTTTTAATGGTTGGTTTTGTTATAATTACCATTATTGTTTAATATATTTTTGGTTAGAATACCTTGAATCTATCGTGTGGTGCTTGAAACAATCAAATACAAGATCAGCAAGTCGAGGTGTAGGAGAAGCGCCCTTGTGAGGGGTCGGGGGCAACGCCTTTAAAACCTGAGTAGAATTTATATTTAGCATATTTAATTATTTATGGCTTTTTACGATCATGACCATAGGATTTAGAGAATTGTAATATATAAACTCTCTAACCCTACAAGCGTCACTATTACGTATTTTGTAACATTTGCTCTAATAAAATTGTTCTCTTTCTGCTTTGTGAAAGTAGCTAACACGTACACTATTAATGAATCATGTAAACGATTCTCTATTCTTTTACATTTTATGTATTATTTGTTTGTAAATTATGCAACAATTTTGTAATTCATGTGGCTTCAATACATGCTTGTGACAATGTTTTAATACATGTGTTCTTTATATTTGTGAATGTCCGACTAAATTAAAAATCTAGTTTGTGCATTTTAAAAGTTAGAATTTAATCTTTATAGTTTGTTAAAACTTTAAAACAATTCCTATAGTTTGTTAAAATTTTCATAAATAGTTACTATTCTATAAATTATTCATGAGAGATTTATCATTCTGTAGAACTAAATTCTAGCGTTTTTCAAACTATATAGTAAGTTTTATGTAAATTAAAAGATAATTTAAAATTGAATGGAATTGTGAAAGGGAATATTTGACGTCACTCCAATCTGATGCCGACTAATTCTGTGTTGGCGCCTTGATACTCGGGGCCGTAAGAATAAGATCTCGTTGCTAATAATTTACTCTATAGTTATGCGTAATACATTTTTCTCTACATGTTTTTTTTTTTTTTTTTTAAAAAAAATATTTTTTCCTTTCTATTAAAAAGAAAAATTCACTTGTGCAATATTCTTTTGAGGTAAAAATTAGTAATCTTCGAATTAACCTCAAAATCAGTAATCTTCGAATTATCTATTTATGTATTTGGTAGATAATTTAGATCATAATGCGTGTCTGATAGATTATATTTTTTAAAATTGGATTTTTTATGTTTTCAATGTATAGACGTTTTGAATTTGAAATTTTTTAACGTAGAAGCATGTTAAAAAAATAAAAATATTAATTGATTTAAGGTTTGTTCGAATTAATTTAAAAGATAAACATTTTTTAAAAATCTATTTTTATTTAAACACTTTTTATGAAAAATGTTTAAAATCAAGACACAAATGACTTTCAAAATCTATTTTTAGTGGTTGTTAAACATTTGTATTTCTTTCAAAATGACTTATTTTTTAAATTAAACACTTGAAAAGTATTTCAAACACACCTTTAGTATTTCATATTTTATGTTATAAATTCAATTTTTTTTGTTAATTTAAACATGTAATATTATAAATTATATGCGTATACAATTACGAATATAAATCATGTTCAGAAATAAATTGATAATAGTTTATATTCAACCTAATATTTAGTGGATAACTCCGACTAGTTTTTATGGTTTATAAATATATTATGAAACACATTTGGAACAATTGTTTAAATTAGAATTCAATTTATGCATATGCCATTAAACACATGTTTGAAAACATGAATTACAACTCTATTTTTCAATTTTATTTATTGTATTTTTTAAGAGAATTTAATTTATTGAATTTAAATTTATGTTTTCAGATCATCTGTTAAATAAGTTATAAAGTTATCAATTTAATCCACGTGTCATTAGTTGGGATCGAGTTGGAAAAAAAAAAACTAACTGTAAATTTTTTTTAGCTCTATGGCATGTGAGAGCGAGAATTTGAACATTTGATCCCTTAATTTTAAAAATGGTCATTTTCAGATATAGCAAAATGAGCTAACTTATTTTCAAATATAACAAAATGTCTATATCTATCGGTGTTAGACACAAATAACATTTTGTTATATTTAAAATATTTTTAACAATTTTATCATTTAAAACAATTGTGGATTAAAATTTGTGTATTTGTTTACTAGTTTGATTAGGCTCAAATGGGCAACTCAACGGGATGGTTGCAAATGTAATTTTATTTATATATTAAATAGGTAGTTAGTTAATTTATTTTATTTTATTTATTTATTTTTTTTTTAAAAAAAAGAGGTAGTTACGTAGAGTTTTTAAACTATATTAATAATATAATCATCCATTGCCTAAATTGAGGAGGCTTGAGTTGTTTGAATATTCAACATTTTCAAATTTGCAAGCAAAGTGTGAAAAGTAGTATTAATCCACACAAATCTATTAACAACTTTAAAGTCGAGTTTCTTTAGCCATTAGTCTAACAATTTAGGCTACTTCAATATGAATGTACAAAAACTATATGGACTTGAAGAAACATTGGCGACACGTAGGTGCTAGCCAATTTTATATATATAATTTCAGACATTTATTAGTTGTGTACACTTAAAATACAGGTTCGAAACCATTAGATATATGTAATATGATAATGCAAATTTCAAGTTTTAAAATTGTTTGGGATAAATTACAAGTTGCATATTAGGTGTCTCAATGACCTTTTTTTTATTATTATTCTTTTCAAATATGTATAGTTGACGACTAAAAAACATCAATAATTTGTTATAGTTGACAACTGAACAATATCAATAAAAAATATAAAGATGGGTAATGCATGTCAACGAACACATGGTATTGTTGACAGTCCAAAAACATCAACAAAGAGTGTATAGTTGATGGATAAAAATCATCCACATTTCCTTCATTGATGGCCAAAAAGTGTCAACAAAGAAAGTAAAGTTGACGATTGGAGAACAACTGATGGCTAAAAAATGACAATATTAGCCTAAGATGACAGCAAAAAAATATGTAGATCAAAAGATTATAGTTGACAGGTTCTAAAAAAAAAGTTGACGGCCAAAATACGTCAACATACCTTTGTTGGCAACCAAAGAGCGTCAACGAAGAATTATAGTTGACGTTTTTTGGTCGTCAACTTAAACCTTTCATTGTTTTAACAGTTTACATTGGCATTATTGACGTTGGAAAAAAAAAACGTCTAACTATAGTAATAATTGACATTTTTTTTTAATGTCAACAAAAGTTAAATTTATAGTAATATTAGAACGTGATAACGAGTCATTAGTTAAGAATCATATTACTAAATTTGTAGATTTTACTAATGCGTTTGGATTATTTATAGTCTCTTTTGATATCCAAAGAGTTCAAAAACATTTAACAAGCTCAAAGAAGGAGCATGTTATATGTATTATATTGTAACATGTAATGTATCATAATATGAGCAAACATGATATGGTAAGTGGACCCCTTACAAAATCTTTAGATAGTATCAATTTGCTTGAATTAGTTTGATATTACAATCCTCATGAGCCAAGGTTTCATCTCATTGGCTAGCTACCTCAACTTGAGATATGTCCATTCATAAAATAAGCCTTTTTTTTCTTTTTAATTCTCTTTTTTTCCTTTTTCCCTTTTACTTTATTCTTACTTTTCAATTTGTTGAAGTGTGGTTTATGAGTTGTTAACTATTTGTGGGCTGTTGTGACAAGAAATATCTCTTTGCTTTATTATGTAGTTGAGAGTAAATTCCTTGTAAAATTTTCTTCCCATATAACCATGGTTTATTTAATAAGAAAGTAAATCATTTATTTCCTAGAGCGAACATAGGTTAACTAATATACGAGTTTATTGTTGATCATAAGATTTTTGGTTTGAATCTTCCAATCAGTGAAATATAATATATATATATATATATATAACTTAGAACATAAATTATCTGATTCTAGAGAAAGAATAATTTATTATTATTTAAATTTGAATATCATTTTGGTTTCACTATTTTGAGATTTGTTCAATTTTAGTTCATATACTCTTAAGTGTCCAATTTTAGTCTTTGTATTTTTTATAAATCTTAAATTTAATTATTCAAAGTTAATTTTTGTTGAAATTGGCTAAATATCAACAATAATTTTCATGCAAGGACATATAACGTGAATATGTTCTCAAAATTTAGAACGAAGATGCTAATAAACAACACTTTTTTATTTAAAAAAAAAAAAACCAACAATAAATAAGCAGGAGAGACAAAATTTAAGATTTATTGAAAGTATATAGATCAAAATTAGACATTTGAAAGTACAAGAACTAAAATTGAACGAATTTTAAATACATGGGCCAAAATAGTATTTAACGTATTATTTATGATTTATGATGACCTAATGAAATTATCTTCATAAAGAAAAATCATTAATTTTAAGCAACCGTCTTATATGAATAATCTAAAACTATTTAGAAATTATTTGCATCTTCGTAGTTAAAAATTGTTTTCACATCTTAGAAAGAAAAAAAAAAAAACCCCCACCCGAGCACTGCACAACTATGTCTATATATATATATATATTCGATGAAGAGTTAAAGGTTCAAATCTTTCCACAATATCAGTGCAAAAGAACCAAAGATGATTGAGCTTTTTCACAAAGTTAGTTTAGAACTATTGTCCTAGAACCTTGTTGTCGCTAGTTTGTATTTGTTCACCTAGACATTTGTAACACCTATCAAGTAACATATGTTATCAATGCTTGTATGGACAAATATCTAAACTCGTTTATATTAATATCAGTTTTTTAGCCAAAGTGAGTGTTGTTTAATGGTGATTAACATGCAATACTTCTATTGAGATCGAAGATTCTAATTCTCGATCTCCTATCGTTATACGAGAAAAGTATTATATTTTCAAATGATTTTAGATTCCAAGTTAATGATTAATGAAAAATTATCAATTTGACCTACAATAGTTTTGGATGACTTAAAATAAAATATTTGAAAATTTAAAAAATCAAATAGAGGATTTCAAAATTTGAGTTAAAAGAAAAGGTTTGCATCCCACCACACATGCTCTGTTTGATTGCAATATGTTTTTTCTATTGACTTCGGACTCTAAGCAACTTCAAATAATATTTTATTATTCATTATCACATGAAAAAAAATGATCCAAATCTGAAATGATTTTAAATTATATTCTTATTATTTTAAAAAATTAGTTAAATTATAAAAGTTACTCGTATAAATTTTGTGATTTTTTTATTAATACTGTTAATTTTTAAACAAATTATAAAAATATTCTAATTTTCAAACTTATTTAGAAAATATAGTTGTTTCGTAGCCTCTTGTTTTTTTTTTTTTTCGCTTTTAATTTATATATATATATATTTTTTACAGCTCAAACTTTTATAATATTCATACGAGATTATTGCTTAAAAATTATAATTTCTTTTTATGAAGATAATTTCATTGTACAATAATTAGGTAAAGTGGTCATCACACACCATTATATGACTCCCATACAATCTAAAAACAAGGCAATATGAAAAAAGTAACTATAAGTTAAATAAATCAAAATGAAATAAACTTCTTTTTACTAAGTACATACTAGGTCATGTCTGAGAAGATCAAACGTATATTGATATTGGATCACTACATGTGTAGCTAACCCAGATACGCAAAATTTATCTTTCCTTATGTATTGTTCAAACATTTCATATCAATTTAACAATATGAAACCGAGAATAAGTTATTTTAATTAAAAATTAGAAATCGAGCCACATACCAAGTACCATATGGTAATCCAATAATGTCATGGTCATTGACGTGACATCGTCGAGGAGCGCTCCCAACCCAAGATCTGGAGAAGTATCATGGGTCAAGAAATATCGAACATCCTGTCTTACTGTTTTACATATCTGCCTATACAACCAAGCTAAGCATGGTCCGCTCAATGATAATCATCCTGAAGCTTCAAATTTTGTTAAGAGTGGCATGAACATCATATACACCAGGTTGTTGGACTTGTTTGAGAATAATGTTGTTGGGCAGTGGTAAGTTCTATTGGGATTTATGCTCTAAAGTTTTGTAATTTATTAGTTGATTAATTTAATTATTAATTATGCAATATTAATTTATCCATTAACGGGAAAAATCAGAGGTTATTGCATGAAGTCTTGAACATGTATGTAGTTGACATACAGGTGGATCATATTCGAGAAATAACCTATGGGTCTATCGTATATGGATAAGGTTTGGTGTCTTGCTCTGATAACGCCATGGGTAGGACCCATTTTGTAACAATTACAAATAGTTTGATTCATACCATTCATGTGGAGACTTGTGAGTGGGGTATCCTATATAAAGAGTTTGTGTAAGACTGGACCGCAAAATATTTAATCTCTCTTTGTAAATTCGTTAGTTGATGAGATTAATATTTCATAAGATGATCATGTACGACTCAATTTTAATCCTAAGTGACTTATGAACCCTTGTTTCTAAGGTAAGTCTTTTAATTTGCTTGGGTGAGAGTGACCCGAGTTGCTGACGCAATAAGTCTACCATTTTGGGGACTTCACAAAATGGGGAGCTGGGAACATAACTTCACAATATGGAATCCACTCCTTTCATATAGGGTAAGTAGGTAAGTAGTTCCTTTAAGTGCTGATTTCGGGTCTTAAACAAACAGCCTCACCCTCTCATTGGCCCGAAAGGGACTTAGTTTATGGTTGGACTATAAACAAATTGTTCATTAGAAAAATCAATGTTACTTAAGAAAAATAGATAATTATAGAGGTAAAATGGACATTTGACCCAACTGTAATTATGAACAAGTCATGAATGATCGATTTGTTTATATTGATTATATCCATGAACACAACTTATCCTACAATGCATAAGAGTTCAACTATAAGTCTATAATGGTTTGCTCAATAGTTAATGGATGAAGATGAATTTAATTAAAAGAGTTTAATTAATTAATCTTGGATGATTGGAGCTTATAATCTGTAGGTTCATAAAGTCCACTTGGCTAGTTCATCACGGACCAATAATGATCAACTATATTGAAAGAAAATTTTGAAATGTTCCAATTTACAAAGAGAAAATATTAATTTAATTGGATACAATTAATTACATGATTTATAATAAAGTTTATTTGAATAAGATTCAAATTATAACTTTACAATATGGATAATTAATTTATTTGAATATGATTCAAACAATTCATTATTTATTTGAATGAAATCCATATAAATAAATAGAGGGGAATTAATTAATTAATTTGAATTGGATTCAAATAAATAATTATTTAATTTAGATAAGGTTCAAATCAAAGATTATGCAGAAAATAAATATTTAAATATGATTTAAATATTTTAAATCATTTAATAGATATTATTTAGGTAGATATTTATTAATATGAGATATTATTAAATATTTAATTTAAAATTTCTACAAAAATCCATAATATTCTATTGGCTTTTGGGAGCTTTCAATTTTTAGAGAAGGGTTTTCTAACAAATTCTTGTTTCTCCTAAAAAATTATTCTTCCGCATTTTCTCTCATTTTCAAGAGCAGTTCCCACAAGGATCCTTGCTAGAGTAGGAAGATCTACTGGAAAAGGAAGACTTCAAGGAGGAAGCTACCTATTTGAGGAGATTTTATTGCAGTTACATTTCAGTATGATGCTTAACATTTTCTTTATTTTTGTATTTTTTTTAATTTTTTCGAGAAATTAAAGAACACGATCACACACTTCCGTCGAAATTCAATTCCCTTCAAATTCACAATCTAATTTTGGCATGATAATCTTCTTGTTTGGTTGTGTGCTTGTTGAGGCTAATATGGCCACATTGGCTTTGTAATTGGTGAATGCTTTGCTTTTCTCAAAGTTTTCAAGTAATTTATTGAGCGTCAAATTCCAATATTTAAATTTGTTTATTCATTTCAAACTTTTCTCATTCAAAAATAATAATTTAACATCACTTCTCAGTGAAGGATCAACATAAATCTTTTAGAAGAAGATTGTTATCATATCCACTAAACTATGCTCAAATTAATTTAAATATGCAACTTTAAAATTATATTAAATGCAATCCCATAAGTTAACTATAAAGGAAAAAAAAAAAAGGAAAAAAAAAGGTGCGGAAAGGTTCATGATTCTCTGTCGAATAGGGCAGTTTGTTCGTAATCATAACGTTGAGTACATTATTTTTCTTCTTGAAAACCTTGGAATATTTTTCTTCTAGTTGACATTTTTTTTTTCTAAATCTATCAAGTACTTTTAACATCGTATTTGCAAAGGTCGTTCCCTCCTGTGTTGCACCTATGATGCTGCTTTGTGGGTCTAGTTCATCAAACTCATCGGAGAGCCCAATACTGTAGTGGTTGTGGGCCCCCACAACAAGAATAAGATAAGTACATTAAAAAAGAAAAGGAAAAAAAGGAAAAACATCGTGTGAAATTTACAATTTTATCAATTTAAACCCTAAATTTTCTTAATTTCATTAATTTACACTCTCCTTTAGATTTCATAAAAAACTGTTAGGTTTAACTAACAATTATATTATTAAATTCTTAAATTGTCATATGTGACTCAATTTAGCCATTTATTTATTCAAATTCCATTGAAAATCATGAATGCATCAATCTTTACACGTGTGTTAGACTTCTTCAAATGTCAACCTAATAAAATAGACGATTAAAATTGATGGTTGCCCAAATTTCAAAATAAAAATTGACTAAGGCCTAAATTTATTTGATTAGGAAAGTTTAGAGGTTCAATCAATAAACTAAAGGGAAATTATTTTAAATGACAAAAACTATTAAAAATATTAAAAAATAATAACAAATTATCATCGTTTATGGGAATCCACTGCGGACTATTGTAAATAAAATGTGAAATTTTACTATATTTGTAAAAATTTTAGTTCATTTTCCTATATTTGAAAACAACCATAAACCAAACCCTTTTTATTTTTCCCCATTTACGATTCATTATGGTTAGATTATGAATTTGATCATTGTAACTTAAAAAGAAGTTTGAATTTAATTAATTTAGTTTATAACTAAAATTTAGTGTTTATGGTTTGATAAAATTCTCACACTTGGACTATTTTATGGGGTTTTATCAAAGCCTAAGAACAAAATTATAATTTCGTCTAGTATGCATTGATCTAGTGGTAATAATGAACATGGTTTAATAAAAAGTTAAGGAATCACGAATTCAATTAAAGACATTCAAAATGTTATAAGATCAGGTGAGTTATAGATTAGTGAAGTTGCGCGTAAACGAACCCGACAACAAAATTATACCAAATATTAATTAAAAATAGAATATGGACTACTTGTTTCCCCGAAAATTAGGAGGGTAAAAGTGGGGGTTCTAATCAAAGAAGCCCTATTTCTCTTCCAAGCACTATAGAAGACATCACCGCCGCCGCCTCCATCTTCACCATTTCTGCTGAAAAAGCTTCACTCCAAAGCTTACAAAAATGGCTACCTCTTCCCTGTTAAACCCCGCCATTTCTTTCCCCTCTCGCAAGCCCCAGCTCCAACCCAACCCGAAATTCTGCAACCCCATTCTCAGAATCCCTAGAGCATCATCCTCCACCTCTGATTCGTCTTCCTCTCCTCGGACTAACGGCTCTCCGCCACTGTCGGCTATCAAGAACCGCCGCTCCGCCGACGAGAATATCAAAGATGAAGCCCGGCGCCACCGTGCTGCTTCCGGAGAAGATCGAAGCAACTTCTCAGCTAAGTATGTTCCCTTTAACGCCGGTGCCGACTCGCCTGAGTGGTACTCTCTCGACGAGATCATTTACCGGAGCCGATCTGGTGGATTGCTCGACGTTCAGCACGACATGGAGGCTTTGAAGAAATACGACGGCGCGTATTGGCGCAACCTCTTCGATTCGCGCGTGGGGAAAACCACATGGCCTTATGGCTCCGGCGTGTGGAGTAAAAAGGAATGGGTGTTACCGGAGATTGACCCCGACGACATCGTCAGCGCCTTCGAAGGTAACTCAAACCTATTTTGGGCTGAGCGTTTTGGCAAACAGTTTCTAGGCATGAATGATTTGTGGGTAAAGCACTGTGGGATTAGCCACACTGGGAGTTTCAAGGATTTGGGAATGACTGTTTTGGTCAGCCAAGTGAACCGGCTAAGGAAATTGAAACGTCCCGTCGTCGGAGTCGGTTGTGCATCGACCGGTGACACATCGGCTGCACTCTCAGCTTACTGTGCGTCTGCAGGGATTCCTTCAATTGTCTTCCTCCCAGCAAACAAGATTTCCATGGCACAGTTGGTTCAACCCATTGCAAATGGAGCTTTTGTGTTGAGTATAGATACTGATTTTGATGGCTGTATGAAGTTAATTAGGGAAGTTACTGCAGAATTGCCCATTTATTTGGCTAATTCCTTGAATAGTTTGAGACTTGAAGGACAAAAAACTGCTGCCATTGAAATTCTACAGCAATTTGATTGGGGAGTACCTGAATGGGTGATTGTTCCAGGAGGTAATCTTGGTAACATATATGCATTTTACAAAGGTTTCAAGATGTGTCAAGAGCTTGGCCTTGTTGACAGAATTCCTAGGCTTGTTTGTGCTCAAGCAGCCAATGCAAATCCTCTTTATTTACATTACAAGTCTGGTTGGAAAGATTTCAAGGCTGTGAAAGCAAGTTCAACTTTTGCATCTGCCATTCAGATTGGAGATCCTGTGTCTATAGATAGAGCTGTTTACGCTTTGCAGAATTCAAATGGCATTGTTGAGGAAGCGACTGAGGAGGAACTTATGGATGCAATGGCACAAGCTGACTCTACTGGCATGTTCATTTGTCCTCACACAGGGGTTGCATTAACAGCTTTGGTCAAGCTAAGAAACCAAGGGATCATCGGACCAACTGATCGGACGGTGGTGGTGAGTACTGCTCATGGCTTGAAGTTTACACAGTCCAAAATTGATTATCACTCCAAGGAAATCCCAGACATGGCTTGCCAATTTGCTAACCCACCTGTGCAAGTGAAGGCTGATTATGGAAGTGTCATGGATGTACTTAAAGATTATTTACTAAATAAGGCTCCCAAGTCTCAAGTGTAATAACTTTAGATTATTGCTTTCAATTCCATCTGGCTTTTAGGTTCTGTTGCCCTTTTTTCATTTGTGTAATAAAATTTCGGGTCTATTGCCCTTGATTCCAAATCTACGTAGCAAATGAACGCTGGCTACATGTTCACAACAGAATACCGTCAATATGTTATAACTACTAAATAGATAAGCAGCTTAATGAAGAAGTAAAACGAATAGTTTGGGCAAAACAGCTAAAGATCTTTCTAAAAAACTACAAATAGCCCTTGCCGTTGTCTTTGCTTCAAGAATAATCGTACAAGGAGATACTCTTGTCGTCAGACACACTAGCAAGTCGACCAGACCGCACGGCAGCCCCACCGGGTGGTCGGAACGCAACCGCCCAGACCTGATCACTATGGTTAGTCATCGTCTGAACAGCAGTCCTCATATTGAGATCCCAAAGCCTAACAGTTCTGTCACTTGAACCGGTTGCAACAGCAGTGCCATCAGGGCTTGCATCAACGCTCAATACCCAACTTGAGTGGCCGGACATTGCTCCGATCAGAGTTTTACCCTCTGCATCATACATGTGCACATGAGCATCATCAGAGGCAGAAAAGAGTAGCCGTGGCTCCACGGGTGAATACACGAGGGATCTCACTGGCATGAAGTGGCCTTCCAAGTGGTGTAGAAACTTTGCTCGAGCTACATCAAAGACTGAAATGGTTCCGTCCATTGAACCGCAAGCGAGTCTTCTCCCATCAACGCTCCATGCTACTGAAAGAACAAACTTCTTGCTAGCAGTTTTGTCGGTAGGCTTAGGTCCTTCTGGACGAGGAATTGATAGAGTTGCAGCCAGTTTCCATGTGTTTGTGTCCCAGAGCTTAATGGATGCGCTACCTCCACCAGCAACTGCTAACATGGTACCCTGATGCAAAGGTCATGAGCCACAGATTAAATGAGTTTCGTGAATTTTCTTTTGATTGAATACAAATGAAACATTGCTCTCCTTGATTTAGGTTGTTGAATTCATGTATCATACAGGACAAAGTTGTTATGTCAGAAGCAACAACAGGTTTGCATAAAATTAAAACAGTGCAAGCTTTCATACATGACATCAAACACAAACAATGTTCGGATAAAAAATTGACAAGGTTACTGGAACCACGATTTTGAGTATGTGCCAAATAATAAATTCGGAATTTTAACAGCTATTGACATTTGAGAACCATCAAATTTACCTATGTACACAACCTAGGAAGGGAAGGTGTCTGTGTTACACAACTACGTCCAAACACGGTCCGGACACGTGCCCGGCATGCTTATGTATCTGAATTAAATTTTTTTTTTCTAATTTTGGACACGGCTAAGACAAAGTTTGGAAGTGCAGACGCTGTTGAAGAACATTAGACATTATATTTATTCGTTGTTAATTTCAACAAAAATAAATATTTATAAAAACCAGACCTCTATCAAGTGTCACAATCATAAATGGCAATTTGTAAATGAAAATAATTGATAACTACATGTTATGTTCATAACTCGGGAGTCAATACAGTCCGTTAATTTGCATACCAACATGCAATTGAACTCATCAAATTCCATAGACTACCTTTCCCCAGTAAAATTTCAATCAAAGTGAACCGTTGGATCCGAGTGAAACTAATAAACTTATACTGGTGGGAAAACAATGAATAATAAACAGCTATACTTCACCAAAACACAGTCATGGACAGACGATTCCTTCATTCAAGAATCAAGTCAAAGAACAAACTTCTTTTGATAAGAAAGTTAATGAACAAACTGATATTCAATAATCTACTGAATCAGACATCTTGTACCAAGAAAGAAACATAACAAAAGAAAAAACTGCTATGTAGATCCGCATTTCAACCAGAAAGAGATCTGACGCTATGGATTATGATTGTTCTTCTACCAGATATCCATGAGCACCCAAAAGTAGGACAAAGCGACTCATTTGATTGCTATTGCTACACATTTGGTTGCTAAGGTAAAAATGAGTTCAGGGAGCTTTCTTCCTCGTGGAAATTAAAAGATCTTGGTAGCTACAGAATGTTTAGAATACTTAATAACACAAGCAAATGTAAAATCAATTGGAAGATTATTGCAATCAAAGGCTTTCATCTCAGTAATCAGGTTTACGTGAATGGCAAAATCCTCTAATAGAGAGTCAAAGAAGTTGAGTACTATTCCGTGAACGGCAAAACAATCTCAAAATCTTAGCTAAATCATCAAATCAGAGAGCAACAGAAGGAAAATGAAAAAACAAAAGAAGTCAAAGATAGAAATTCAAGAAGTACCTCCGGATTGAAGCGCATTTGCCAGACTTCAGAAGGAGGCGCTTCGAGAGTGGCGATAGTTGAGTTGGAATCGACCTCGAATACGCGAACAAAGCTATCGAGGGAAGCGGAGGCAGCAATGAAACCGGAAGGATGAGCAGCAACAGAGACGACGCCGAGGCAGTGGCCAGTGTTGGTGCGCTCCAAGTCGAGCTCATCGGACTTCCAGAGCTTGACAGTCTCGTCGAGGGAGCCGGTGAGGAGGAGAGAAGGGCGATTGTCGGTGGCCGGAACCCAAGTCGCCGCCCATACGGACTCTTCGTGAGCGTTTTCAACGGATTTGAGACCGGCGAGTTTCATTTGGTCAGTGTCGTCTCAGTGAGAGCCCTAGCACGTCGGACCATTACATCTCAATTCTCAAGTGTGGGAAAGAAGAGGCCAATGAAACGACGTCGCTCTATGGATTCTTTTTTATTTTTTATTTTTTATTTTTTCCATTTGATAAACAATTATGTTATGACAAAAAATATATAATTTATACTTAACCTTTCAATTTTATATCCACCACCTCTAATTTTATCAATTAACTAATTATATTTTTATAAACGAATGAATTTAGACATTCAATTAAAATTTTCTTTAAAAAAATTGTTCATATATTTATTCTAATTGTCCACTTTTTTAATCGGACATTTGAAAAAGTCTATACATTATGTGAAGCTTTTAATTTTATCAATTAACCAATTATATTTTTGTAAACAAATTAATTTAGACCTCCAGTCATGATTTTCTTTAAAAATCGTTCATACATTAATTCTAATGATCTACTTTGCTAATCTAACATTTGAAGAAATCTATATAAGAATAAATATCGATGCATGTAAGATTTTCAAAGTTAATCATATTAAGAGTCTAAATTGATTTCGTTATGACAATTTATGAATTTAATTAATAAAACTGTAAGTTTCACACATATTTTTGAACAAAACTCGAAAGATGGTATAAATTAATATAATTACAAAAGTTCAATGTTTAAATTGATAGAATTATTTGTTCATTTAAATGGATTACATTTTCAAAACTTAGAGTTATACATTTATCATTTTCTTTTTCTTTCTTTTTTTTTTTTTTTTAAAAAAAACTTTTACTAAGAGTTTTTAGTCTTCCAACTTTCAATTTGTGTGACATTCAAGACTTTTTGGTCCGGAGTTAACCCTTATTTAATTGAACTAGTTTGCTTGATTTATTGATGGCTCACCAATAGACCTTGGCTCATTTAAATCTAACAACCTTGACCCCTTTCACTTATTGGAGCCAAGTTGGCCTTTATCACGTTAGCCCTGCCGAGTGGGCTTGGCTCGATCCCTAGGGCTCCACCTTGGCTCTAGTCAATCAAGGCCAACTTTCATGCTTGGACCTCGGGATGCTTTGGACTTCTCTACTCAAAGCTCCATCGCTCTAGTTTGTTCTCTATTGAATAGAACTATTTTTTGAGTAGTTAAATATATGCCTCGATTGATTCAAATATGCTCGAGTATACTCAAGTTGGGTCTATTCAAGGTACTCATTCATATCTTTTTAATCCAATATTCTCAACTAGTAAGAACAAATGTATAAAATGCACAATAATCAAGAATTAAACAACAAAACCATGTATAATTATATTTATAACAAGACCCAAAGTTGAATAACCCTATATCTTTCTCATCCTCCAAGAACCAATCTCTACATTTGAAACTCAAATCAGTCAGATGGGTACCCAAACAATAAACAACAATTAGAATTTGAAACCTAACGCTATATATATTTTTTTAATAAACCCAATTAGTAGTATGAAGTCCCCATATTACCTTATAAAAATTTGTAATATAACACCCAAAATATACACACAGTTTTAAGAAAACCGAATAGAAAAAAGAAAGGCTCTGAGAGATGAACAAAAAGAACCACAACCAGAGCTCTAATTTGGGCCAAGGCCCGTCGTCATCTCGTAATTTGGGCCTTGGCCCAATTTTTCTTTCTCTCTAACCGAATTCATCTTCTCCAGCCTCCACTCATCTCTCAGCCTCGCAATGAAATTTGCAGCTTTTATGTTAACGTCCGGGCTGGGACAGAACACCGGCCCCACTCCGGCCCCGCCGTTCCCTTCGCTGGCCGACTCCGGCGTCTCCTTAATCGACGACGGATTGACGTTTCCTGGATCCGGAGATCCGCAACGAGAGGTTTCGGAGCTCCGTGATTCGACAGTGTCGCTTCGAACAGCGGATTTCACGTCCGTCGTCGTTTTGAACGGCGGTGGTGGAATGGTTCCTGTGGGACTCTGTGCCTGGTTGTTTACGCTTTGGTTTTGGACGTAGGAATTACGGACGCCCGACGGTAGAGGCGGTCGGCGGTTAGCGGTTGAGTTTTGCTGCTTTGATGATGGTGGCAGCGGTGGCGAAGGTGGAAGCGGGATCTGGATTTTCTTCTTTGTTGAACGGGATGACGATGACACAGGCGGCGGTGGTGGAGGCGGTGGGGGTGCTGATTCGGAGTGAACTCTCTTGTTCTTGCTTGATTTTTTGAATATGCGGAAGACGGAAGGAGGAGGAGGTGGCGGCGGCGGCGGCGGTCGTTGTTCGGTTGGAGATCGTCGGTCGCCGTCGTAGACATCTTTAGCTTTCTGTTTTCTCTTTCTCTTCCTATACAGTGAAGCCAACGCCATTGCTATCTCTTTCTTCACATTCGTCTTCTTCCGTACACTCTTTCCAAATTTCTCCTCCAATCGAACTCGAACCGGCGACGGAGGGATAACTGTTCGCGGCGGAAGTGGCGGTGGAGGCGGCGGCTGCGACTTCGCGAATTCAGCGTTACTCTCCGTACTGACCAATCGAACTTCCTCCTTTTTCTGGATAGTCTGATACGTCCGTCTCGACTTCCTCTGAGTGACCGGCAGCGGCGGTGGCGGTGGAGGCGGGGGATTAGGAGACTTCATCCTCTGAGGCGCCGGCGAGGAATTAGCCACAAATGAATCAACCGGAATAACCTTAATCTCCGCCGGGGATTCTTCTCTTTCATTTCCTCGCGTTCGATACTCGAAGGACCGCGAACGAAACTTGTTTATCTCAAAATCATCAAAGAATCGGAACTGGTTCCCATCATTTCCATTTTCCCATGGCGATTCCTGTCTCAGATCTGGATAAGAGCTATTCCTCCTCAACCTCGTCGTCACCGGCGTTCTCCCCGCCGGATCGGAAAATCTCCTCTCCGCAAATCCAAACCAATGCTGCGATAACTCCGAGTCCCCGTTCACCTTAACTCCAGCGGTATCAACCGTCCTCCGGTCAGAACGATGGCTATGTCCGTCGGCGGCAGTCGGTACGTCGTCGTTTCGTCTAGCGAAAATGCCGCAGATAACCGCAAACAGAACAAGGAAGACATTGAAGGAATCCCAGCTTTTCTTCACCAAACTAGGTCTGAAAACTTGATTAGTAAGCGAAAGAAGCGGACGGATTGCGAAGAACAAGAGAAGCAAAGCTAGCGTCGGCAAGAGAATAATCAAAACCGGCAAAGAAATAAAAGGCGGAGACGAAGACCTACGGCGTCGTATCGGAGGCGTCGGCGACCAGAATGGTGGTGGGTCGCTGTTTGGCTCCATGAAACAGCGTAGTTGAGCTGTGATTTTGAAGAAGAAGGTAAAGCGAAAGAGCAAATTATATGTTGCACAAAAATTGGGACTTCCACTCTACTCTTTTATTTATTATTTATTTATTTTTAAAAATTAAGACAAATATTAGAAATTTCGGGTTACAACCATTAAAATCTTATAATTGTAAGGTCCACTCGTATGAAACCTATAATTTGAGTGAATTAAACTTATAAATTTTTATAAATCAATCAATTTAGATTTTTTCTTAGGATTATTTATGCCTCCATCCTCAAAGACAACTTTTTCAAATATCAATTTTATAACATGAATGATTTTTGAAAGAAAATATAACTAAATGTCTAAATTAATTCATTTATGAAAATTTAGAGATTTAATTGATAAAATTATAGATTTTACTTAAATTATTTTTAAACAAAATTTAATAGAGAGTATAAATTGATACGTTTAATAAATTTAAAATATTTATAAAAAAAATTAAAATAGAATAGAATTAAAAAGTTTATTAAAAAATAAAATATTTATATATTTAAATCGGTTAGGACAAAGTTTCGGTTAGGTAAGAGTGTGGAAAATGTAGAATATGTAATCCCACTGTTTCAGGCAATAATTCATCAGAAGGTTTCTAATTTAATATACTAATGAAATTAATTAATTTGAGAGTATTTTACGTAAATGATTTTCTTATCTTCTTTCCTTTTCTCTCTATCATATATATATATAAATTAATATGCATGTTGTGAATGTGACAGAAATTTCATGTCTCTTATCTATGATTAATTTTGAAGTATCTTAGGGTTACGTGTGAATTTTGTGATAATGGTTTCTTTTGTTATTATTTTAAAGATTTGCAATTTGTATTGCTATTTTTTTAATAATAAAAAAAAATCCTCTAGAAAAACAGAATTTAGGTTAAATTGCAGTTTAATCATAGATCTTGAGGTTTTTCTCTCTTTGACGTGGGAAGTTTCAATTTGATCTAACTTTAAATTTTTTAATTTTGTCTCTAAAAGTTCAATGAAAACTTTTTATTTTTTAAAAAATTAATTGAAACTATTAGAAGATGTAAATAGATATAATTAATAGGTGTTCAAATGGATAATAATCGATAAAATTATAAATTTCACATAATATTTATATAGACAAAATGTAATGAAGGAGTAAATCGATACACTTATGAAAATTCAGATTTTAAATTGATGTAATTATTAGTTTAAAACTTAAATTGATACAATTCCCAAAGTTTAAGTGTATATATTGATATTTTTTCTAACAATTATATTAAAAAAAAATCCTCTTCAAAAAATATATTTTAGGTTAAATTGCTTTTTTATCCTAAACTTTGAGGGTTGTTTTTATTTGATCTATGGACTCTCAATTATCTAATACATCTATAAACTTTCAATTTTGTGTCCAATTATTTTCTGACAAATTTGAATTTTCTTAAAATTAAATGATTTATTAGATATAAATTTGAATATTACGTCTAATGAAATTCTAAACTTCATTATTTGTAGATTCGCCAATTTTAGAAAAAAATATATTAAATTAAAAAATTAAATTCGTAAATTTGGAAGTTTATAGATCAAGCAGATACAAACTTTAAAATTTAAAAACTAAATTTGTAATCTAACTTAAATTTTAAAATAATATCAATATCTTTATCAATTATTATCCTCTAAGTTACCACACATATGATATTAATTGATTCATAAATTCGATATATGAAATGTGACCCATAAAGGTCTTTATAAGAATTACATGCCATTGTGATGTGATACTTCTTCAATGATTTTTTAGATTTATTTATTTCTTTATTTTTCGCTTCTTTTAATAAAAGTTTTTTCTTTTTTGAGAAAATAGTAAAAGCATATATATATATATTTTTTGTCTATGTTATTTAGAGTTTGAAATTTATATAACCATCTTTAATGTAAGATTAGGCTAATTAGGATAAATTACACTATAAATTGCACTCTTAATAACATTAATGACTTAGTTTACAAATATATTCAAAATGATCATTTAAACTCTTGTTTTCTTAAAAGTAATCATTTATACCATAGTTTAATTAGTCAAGACAATATAACATCGAACAAAGGAGTTCACCTCTATATTTTATTAACCTAACCATAATGATAGAGAAACAATGCTAAATAATTTTCTCCCTATCAATCCATCATTTCTACTTTTTCTGCGATCCAAAGTGTGTTGCAAGTATGCTAGATACGTAAGGGATTAAGTCAATTTCTCAATGAAAAAATCCAAATGTTAAATAATTCTATCGTAGACGGTGAGAAATACATTGCTAATATTAATTATAAAAAAAATATGGAGACCGACCCATAAAATCAGTCAGCAAGCCATTAATTTATTTGACTAAGTATGAAGATTTACCAATGGTCGTAAAGCCATAATGTCTAATGAAGCTGACCCATAAGGATGACCATAAAGCTTGAGGAGGTTATGAAGGTAAAGATTGTGCTTAAGTATTCTACTTTTGCACATACTTCGAGCACTAGTGAAATAAATCTACCGATTCATAACAGTTTAATTAATGACCCGATAAGTTAATTAGTATTACGAAACATATTTCTATATAATTGAGAGAACTTGTGACATTTGAAGTACGCTAAAATACATCATAAACTCTCTAATTCTCTAAACAGTTACTGACTTGATTGTTTGAGTGTTCGTGGCCAAACACCATACCGATGTGAATTTTCTCTTTATTATGCAAGGCAGTCGTTCAATTCATTTCGAAAACTACAAATTCACAGTAAACACCAAATTTCAATATCAACATATATGATATTGCATCTATAATTCATCTCGCTCAATAAAAAAGAATATTACAGTATATTTCTCTCGAAATAAAAGGAGACTAGACTCAAACATCACAACAAATAAAAGAAAATGGTAATTCAATCTAAAAATTAAGAACAATTATGAATAAATTTGAATAGAGTAAAGTAAAAGGATAAAGTTTAAAATGGCGAAGGGCGTTGAAGGAATTTGGAAAAAGGAAGGTTAGAAATGGGGCCCACGTAAAAGGCCACGTGTAAAATCCAAGAATAGGAATAGGGGTACACTATACTCGTATCCAAACAAGAGAAAAGAAGAAGGGTGGGAGCGTGGGTGAAATGATTGAAATTGAATCCCCAAAGCCCCAATTCACCCCGCTTTTGCCACGACACCAAACATCATAAAAACCCCACTTTAGGTCTCCATTTTTATTTTTATTTTTATTTTTGTTATTATTAATAACATTATTTTCCCTTCCAAGAAATCAAATCACCCATTTTAATTAGTTTTTCCCTTTCCATACCTCTTAAATTTAATTCCTACTCTTAATTTATTGTAATTATTATTTTTTAACTTATCTATTAAATTTTTCAATATAAATTTATAAATATTTATTATTATTATTTAATCAATTTTAATAAATATTAATTTTGAGTGATTCAATTTAAAATTTATTAGAAACATAGAGTTTAAAATTAAACCAAATCCAAAATATGAAAATAAAATTAGTTTTTTGATTTTTTTTATTAAGAGTGTTAGAAATTGGATGATTTGGATTCCAAAATCTCGGTTGGATTAATATTTTTTTTTTAAAAGATAGCGCTTGGATTTAATTTTAGTGAATTAGATCCAATTTAAATTTTTAACCCTTTAAGTTCTAAGTGTATTTTTTTTTTTCTAAGTAAAAGATTAGTTTTATTTTAGTTTACTCTTAACTACGGTTTAGATTCCTTAAAAGTTAATAATAATAATAATAATAATAATAATATTAATAAAAAGAGAGCGAGAGAAAAAGGAGAAAAATTTGTATTTTGACAATTGTCCCTGTCTTGTGTCCTTTGATTTGCAAATGTTTAATATGACTTAAAATGAGTGCATTAATATGTTTTTATGTGAAGTGGGCTTATAGGGCAGTGGACATTGCCCATATCATGGTAACAAAAAAAGTATTATTATTGGTGGTGCTCCTATCTCGTCCGTTTTTGTTGTCATTATAGGGTTTTTATGGGTTTGATTTTGGTCTATTTTCTCTAGTTTGGTTTCGAGTTGTTATGTGTTGACCTGCATAAGAGATTCTTGCATTGATGTAATATTGAACCTACTATATTCTGATTTTTAATTTAGAACAGAGAGTGTATAGTTCAGCTAAGAGCACAAGAAGTAAGGTCTGAGCTCCCATTTGGAGATTACGTTTGGAGATTACCTACCATTTCCTTTTCGATCGTCCAATGAGACTATTTATATGTAACACTGACCATATCAAAGTTGTTTACCACGCTCGAGGTTGTAGGGATGCTAGATTAGGTGTGATTCGATTATTTTTCAATTGGTATATTTACCGGCTCGGCTGGTCGACTTGAACCTCAAGGTGTTGACATTTTTCTTTTGGAACGTGCGTCCCCACTTGCCTCCTCCGAGTAATGGGCTTGGGTCTACCTTTGGGCCTTATCTTGTGCAACTCTTAACAATCATTAATTTAAGTTTGGATATTAAAATTAAAAGTAATATAAAACGATGTCGATGAGCATAACTCAAATAACATAAAGCTTGTATTATTCCTTAAAGGTTTGATTCTCCGCTTTTCATGTATTTTTCTTAAAAAATAATCGAATAAGTCTACAAAATTAAAAATTCAGAGATTCATTAGACTAAAAAGTAAAAGTTTGAGAACTTATTAAATACAAATATAAAATTTAGGAGCTAATTTAGTAGAGTGTGTTAAAATAAATAATTGTAATAGGTCAAATTGACTTAGCAGAAATATTGCAATATTGTGTTAATAGTTGCTTAAGTAGTTAAGATTTTGGTGGTCAACTTACACTTGCACATTTGTAATATTGTATTTTAAAAAAATGTAAGGTGTGTTCACTAAAATCAATCAAACCGAATTGAACCGTTTAAATATAAAATCGAATATTTGTAGATCGATTGGTTTATATTTAAAATAAAATCTTTAGTCAAGTTCGATTTGGCTTCGAACTAAATCGTGAACCCTCTTAATATAAATTATAATAAAAAAACACTTGTTTGTGAAGATTTATATATTAATTTTTAAAAGATGTAAAAATTATATTAATATTAATTGATACAATAATTTGAAGTGTAAGGGAAGATGAGTGGAAAAGATGTATGGTAGCATTTTCCCTCAAGTGCAAAGGCAACTTTTCTTAATTAATAATGGTGTAGACAATTGGTTAACATCTAATTGAATGCCTTTTGCCTTCAAATTAGTTTTCAAGTGAAAAAAGCAACTTTATATGACCACAATATTTGTTTATTATTATTATTATTATTTTAAAAAAGAACCATTTATTATTATTATTATTTTTTGAAAAAAAATCTCATGCTTGCCAGCCAAAACAAGCTTTCTATAGAGTGGCAATTTTTTTTCTATAAATAAATAGAAGGGCCATTTCATTGCTTTGTATAAAAACATATGAATAAAAAGTAGTATATACATACATATATATTAGTGACATTATACTAAAAGTATATGCTATATATATATATTTTTAATTCTATTATTATAGAGATGAAGATCGAACCATTGTTATTTGAAATGATAATGAGTGGATATATATATAATTGTTCGTGACATTATACTAAAAATATATGTTTTTTTTTTTTTTTTAATTTTATCATTATAGGGATGAAGATCAAACTATTGTTGTTTGAAATGATAATTGGTATCTTATCCACTAAACTACGTTCAACAAAAAATTCAGTTCACTAGAATTTAACTACGATAGGATAAAAAAAAAGTAGAAATGTAATTTTATTTGTTTCTAAGGAATATTTTATTCAACATTACAATTCAAATACTAGGATTTTGAGCCTAATTCATCTTCTAAGAAATAGTGTTATTGTAAACTGAATCCATTAAGCCTTAAATTAAACTGCAAATCTATTAAACTATGCATGGAGTGATTTTAAATAGTTAAAAGTCACTTTTCTTTTAAATGATGATATTAAATATGGACTAAAATTGATTTTAGAAGAATTAGTTGATAGACAATTTTTGTTGAGGTGATTGATCAAGAATCTGTAAAAAAAAATGTCATCTAGTTCAGTTTTGTTAAAATATTGTTAATTCGCTAATCATGAAACTATTTTTTAAAAATTTAAATCTCGATCAAAAGATGACAACGATTAATTATCATAAAATGCTTAATAATATCCAGTTTTAAGTATTTGTAATGATATTACCAATTAAATTAAAGGAGATATATATTTTGAATTTTCTTTTAATATTTTTTCTCCATCTTTTTCTTACTCAATAGATCAATATGCATATAAAATTTAACAGTAAAACAAACGAAAAAATAAATTAATAGAAATAGACATAATCATAATTATTTTGTGAATTCTCAAATAGAAAATACTATTTTCAATAATTTAGTCAATGTAGAACTACTTTTAGAACCGAACATGCTAATTCAAAATCACTTTTAACCATGTGCCATTATTTTTCAATGTTTGAAACTAATTGATGGTATAAAAATAATGGGTACCGAAATCAATTTTTCTAAAACCATTAGTTCAATCATCACTTTAACAACAGTAATATGAAAAAAAAGTTTATACTAATTACCTCTTAAGTTCAAACAAATACCCACCAATTAAAAATAATAATGAACTCTCTTAACAAAAGCAACAATTTAAATCGCACCCAAAGCACTCTATTTTTATTTTATACCACAATTTTTTTTGATATTTTGTTCTACTCCATAAGGTTCCCAATCGCACCCAAAGCTCCTCTATTTTTATTTTATACCACAATTTTTTTTTTTTTAATATTTTGTTCTATTCTATAAGGTTCCCAAAAAGTATAAAAAATGCATGTAACTTTTATGTGGTGGTGATACGAATAAATTCTCTAACAGAATAATAAAGTGACTTGCAAAAGAAAAAACATACACAATGGTGTAATGTTTGCCACACACACTTAAATGCTCAAGTTAGAGAATGAAAAGAGGTGGAAGCTAGAGATTCGAAAGTAGATCTAAATTATTTCACATGAAACTATAATTATGTATTTATAGATGAGGTTGAACTAGGTTTTCTCCTATTCCCTTTCAAAATTTGTTATCTAATAACTCAATTGAATCCTATGTTGGGTTCCTTGACGAGGCCGAGGTCATTGAGAGTTGGGCCTAAACGTCCAACCCCCCTCCCTAGCCATTATGGTCTTATCTTATTTATGATCCAATTTTCTTGTGTGCCTCATAATTAGATTTATCCTTTTGATCTAGAATCATCCCTAACATTTTCTATGCTAATTTTGTTTCCCTATTCCATAGAGTGTTACAAAGTTTTGTACACGTGAGTAAGAAAAAAAAAAAAACCCAAAATTTATGTTAAGCAATTAAGAAAAGATTGTAAAGCAAATAATAATAACTTGTTTAAATAGCATATGAAATACTTTAGAAAAAGGCAAAACAAAATCGTCCAATAGTAGAAGGAATTTGGGGCCATTCTCTACTATTTATTTATATATATAAAGAAAAAAGAAAAAGGGAAAAAGAAAATTAACCGTTGTTTTGCAAAAAAGATATATTTTGAAGGTTAGCGGCCAACGCAATCCGTATCTTATCTTATATCATTAGCGACTGACCCTCACGCTCTATCCATGAAATCTGAACCGTACGTGTAAGCACGTGAATATCTAGCGCGTGGATTGGATTTGTAGTAGTGACAGCGTGGAAAAAAGTTGAACCACTTACAGAAGATATGATCGGCGTAGGCCCCACAAGGTGGGTCCCTCCAAGTCTCAATCCAAACAAAGAGCGTTGGATAACTTTTTTTTTTTTCCTTTAATTTATTTTTCAATTTTCGTACCTTTTTTTTTAAAATTAATCTCTATTTTTATAATAAAAAAAAAAAAAATCAAAGTTCCCAAATTTCTATAATTTGTGCATTTGGTCTTTGAATTTTAAAAAAAGTATCTTTTTGGTGAATTTTAAAAAAATATCTTTCTAGTCTCCAAGTTTATAAGAATAGGTTTATTTGGTTCTTGAGTTTTCAAAATTTACCTCTTCAGTCACCGAATTTTTAAAAATAGATTTAAAAGGTTCTTCAAGCATTTTTTTCCTTTGATTTTTTAAAAATAATTATAGGATATTTAAAATGAGAGAATATAGTTTTTAAAATTAATTATTTTAATTTAAAATGTCATATAATTATTTAAAATAATAAAAAAAAATTATTCGAGGGACTTTTTAATTCTATTTTTAAAAACTCAATGACTAAAAGGTTCCATTTTGAAAACATATGAACTAAATGAATCTATTCTTGTAAACTTGACAACTAAAAAAGTAAATTTTTAAAATTTGAGGACCAAACACACATATTATTCAAAACTTATGAACTAAAAAGATAATTTTTCCAATAATAAATCATTTAGCTTTCATTTTTTTTAACCAAATCATTAAAGTTACTTTACTCATTGTTTGAAATCAATTATATGGAAAGAAAGAGAAAATGATAGTTCAATCAAACTAATTTGATAGTTTGACATAACAACTAATCTAATAATACAAATAATTTTCGCAGCGTAATATTATTTATTATTTAAAGGTATAATTGAATCTTTACTTTTAAAAAAGGTATGAATCTCTTAACTACATAACCATCTAAAAGTATAAAAAAATTAATGTTATTATTTATAATCTCATTTTCAATTGAGCGAATAGTTAAATCGATTAAAATTGACCCATTTGAACAAAATAAATTGATGAGTATCTTTTTCAAATTTTTATCGTATGAAATTGAAGACATCAACACGTGTTGTTCGAAGTCATATTTCAAATTCAAATAGATTTCATTGTGATATAAACAGTTGCAATTATTTTTTTGTTTAGACCCATCAACAAAAAGTTTACTTATTAAAAAAGGAAAAGAAGAAAAGTATACATATTTAGACAAATTGCACAAACTACTAACAAATAAAGTGATTGTGATTGTTGGACCTTTCAATTTTCAATGGTAAAAATTAAGAAAAATTATATTTTTAGTCCATAAAATTTGAGTTGAGTTGTATTTACGTCAATGAATTTTTCAAATTCAACAATTTTATCCCCTAACGTAAAGTAGAACCATATGCAAATTTCAAGAGTAAAATTATTAAATTTGAAAACTCAAAAATCCAAATCAACCTAACTCAAATTTCATCAACGTTTCAATATTATAAATTAAACCTCGTAGATCCTAAATATATTTAAGGAAATAATCAATAGTTTGAATTTTGCACTCGTCAAATTTTGAGAATTTAATTTTTACCATAAGTGTAAATTCTAATAACCAAGTTTTGCAAATTGTACTATTTTTTTAATTTTTTTTTTTCTGAAAAGCACTATATATTTTCACCAACCCTTGGGGAACTCCCAACCCAACCCATTTGAAATTGGGCTTCTGTATGGGCTCGTAGATGAATTTTTTTTTTTTTTAGTACGTGAAATGGGGATTGAATCTATGGAAGAACGTTGTCAACATCGTCTTATGTCCGACATTAATATTATACGAGCATTTTTCACCATGGTTAAATTACATGATTTTTTAATCTTAAAGTTCAAATTTGGACGTTTTTTTTACTATAACAATTGTAAAGGTAAATGATCGAAATAGCAAATTTAGGAAGATTAGATAGGCTGTGTGTCGAAAAAAACCTCACTTATATCGTGGAATAACTAATAAGTAGAAAAATAAAGAAGAAATTAAACGAATTCAATAAAACTAAAAACACGAGAATTAATATGAAAAAACTCCAAATTAGAGAAAAAGCCACAGATAAAAAAAAAATTCACTATGTGAAAAAATTATTACATTCACACAAAACAATTCTCTCTCCCAACTCCAATCACAATAATATTATATCAAAACTTTTGACTATTTACACCTTTTTTTCACTCTCAGACTAGAGAATACGAAATGAATTTAATTAGGGTTAGCACACTAAACATAAAATATTTCTCGCTGGGACAATTTAAAAACAAAGAACTAGGCTCCTTTTATAGTACTTATGACTCATGACTTTCCTAAACCTTTTTAGTGTAGGACAAACCTATGACTTTCCTAAAATTTTTCAATGTAAGACAAGCTCATGACTTTCATAAATCTTTTTGATGTTGGACAACTGCACTTCTAACATTTCGCCAAAAAATCCAACAAATTCCACGTTGGTAGGATATATGAAGAATCCACAACTTCTGCAACATCCATTGTTTTCGTCGACAATCATAATTCTCATCTCATATAATTATAATCGACTTCACCTTAATCATAGTCACAATTTTCATCCATTGTCATCACATACCGAAAAACCTTGTTGATATTTATGGTGCAACTTCCATTTACTTGGCTCACTTAGAAATCCTTCAGCCATTGACACAACTTCCACCACACACCTTACCTTGCATAACTGCTAAGTCAATGCTATGTACAAACTTTTCGAACTGCTAAGTTCACATCTTTTATCATGGTAATGCAAACTTTTAATTTCTATGAAATATATGTCATATGTGTGTGTTTTATAGCCAATTTTATAAAATATATATATTATGCTTGATATTAAATTGCGAAAAAAAAATGTCAAGTAGAGTTAGTTTTTATTTGATATAACCAAAGACGATGTTAAGTCCTAAAATATTATGGAAATTTAACCCCATACTATATCATATAAATCTATTATGCCTTTAACCGCAAGAAATTGAGTATAATTAATGTTGAAGATCTCACATTAAAAAGATAAGGTATCTCACAGTTTTTATTAAATACACCGATTATTCTTTCCATGACTAATTGGTCTTAAGATGAGTTTAGTAAATTTAGGGTTAAATCGTGATGTTTAAAATTTAGCCACTTTAGCATAATCATCAAGCTACATATACTTTGTCGATATTTAAAAATTATGATAGAAACGAGGGACTATTTAAACCTATTTTCTAAATCAACCTAATATTAAAAATCCAAGGATAATTTAAAAAAAATAAAATAAAAATAAATAAAACAACTCATGTCAATACTATTTTTCCTCCATATCACCATGCTATTCATTCTACTAAGATTTATTTTGGTTATTTGTTGTTTGATCCCAACGTAAATTTCTTAATAACTTGTAGACCAAAATTTTTTAAATATATTTTTGCAGAGTGTTACTTTCTATGTAAAGTTAAATAGATTTGGAATTATCGCGGTGAAAAAGCGATATTTTCTTCAGATAGATACATACATTTGATTTTTCGAAGAAATATATGTTATTTACCTACAAATTATGTTTATTCAATGTTATATTAATTTGTTAGTTTTATTATAATGCAAAATTCTATCATAGATGTCTATTTCGGGACAGAAAATGATAAGGGCTAAATGGAGATTGGGAACATGGAATCATATTAAAATGTTATTTAAAAGAAAAAACAAGAGAGAATAATTTTATGCTATAAACCTCGCAAAATTAAATTACTAATTTTTGCATCCATGAATATATCGTATTGAATATTCTACGTCAATCAACAAGGAAGATGTATAAAATCCACTAATTTGGGGCAAGAAAACGATATTCAAATTATTCTTATGAATTCTAATGTTTTGTTCATACATGTCTTGAAACATTCGAGCGATACTTAACTCGACTTTCTACATCGACAATTTAAAAAGTTATAATTTTGACATTTCATTTATTCACGTTTAAAATAGTTGAGCAATACTTAAATCGACTTTCTACATCAACAGTTTAAAAAGTTAGAATTCTGACATTCTGATTATACATGTCTTAAATATTGGATCGGAATAACAACTCTAGAGGGGGTGAATAGGGTTCAATTTAAACCAATTAAATACTTTGTAAACTAAAGTAATAAAAACCTTAATTGATGCTAAACACAAGATTGATAAAAGATGTGAAACACTAGATTCAATCAATCACTCTTTCCATAGATTAGAGTTGAACTGTTATTTTGCTCCTTTTTCGAGTTCAAGAGCAAATCCGATCCTTTCCAAAGGTTAGGATCCAACCATTATAATGTTTTTGAAACTTTAAATACACACAATAAACTCTCTAAAACGAATGAGTATACCAATTTGGCTCACACAATACAAGAAGAACTTCTCTCAAGAATAAGATGAAAATAATAACAAATTGAGAGCCTTGATAGAGAGCAACAATGATGGTTTTTAGCTAATTTTTTAGGATCGTAAAAGTTATAAAAATTGGAGAAATTTTGGAGGATATGAAGTATCAAACCAGAAGGAAGTTGGGTAAAAATTGGATTTGAATTGAGGTCATTGGATTGTGTAAAAAGTAAAATAGAAGGTGAAAATTAAAAGTAAAAAATATGTTATTATTATTATTTTAAAAGACAACTCGTTATTGGACACACATATATAATATTAATTTTTTTTTAAAAAATTTAGAAACAAACCTAAAATAATATTAAATTTATTTTCTTATCCATTAAAAAATCAAAAGCTCATCATGTGTCACTCATTCTATAGCTCCAAGTGACACTCTAAATGGTCTAACTTGATGATGTGGCCCTCACGTCACCACCACAATTTTTTGTTAACTTATTTCGACTATAGCTTTTACGTTTGAACTCCGATTTGGGTGATTCAAAAGATGTTAGAATCATTATTTCGAGCTCTACACTATAGACTATTTAAAATAATAAACTTGTTAGTAAACAAAGGTAAATTTGTTATCATCAAAATATTAATTAATTAATTTGAAATGAAGGACCAAAAAGCCAACATTAAAAATTGAACAATACTTAAATCAACATTCTATATCGACTAAGTCATACTTAAATCGACTGTGTAGATTTGAAAGTCTTAAAATTTTGATATCCAATTCATACATGTCATAAACAGTTAAACCATACTTAAATCCGACTTCCAGCCTGGTTTGAAAATTTAGGATTTTGTAAGAATATTCAAAGAAAAAGAAAAGTCAAAGATTCAAAAGAAGGAAAGAGGGAAGAAACGTATACGATCCCACATCGTCCAATCCAATCCAACCAAACACAGCCGTATTTTTATTAAATCAGCTGTGAGTGTGACAAAAATGGCGAAATTAGGGTTTTGAGTTTGAATTTTTGTATGACTAACTTGTCATTAATATTCGTAAATCGATCAATTTCATTCTCAATTACTGCTCAACACTTGATCAATTAATATATAAAGAAGTTTTTGACATTTCTGTGAATTGTCTCTCTCTCTCTCTCTCTCTACCAATCATAGAATCATCCAAAAAGCTTCAATTCGAGCATCAATTCTACACGGTTGCAGCCTGGAAGAGATCCGCCATCAATGAGGAAGGGAGGCTTCAGCAACAACCTCAATCTCAAGCTCAGTCTTCCTCAAGAAGAACAATCCATAGCGACGTTTTTGTAATCTCTCTCTCTCGCTCGCTTTGTTTGTTTGTGTGTAAGTGGAAAGTTCTGATGAATCTTGAATTGGGGTTTCTTTTTCTTTTATAGAACGCAGAGCGGCACGTTTAAGGATGGTGATCTGCTCGTAAACAGAGATGGGGTTCGTATTGTTTCTCAAAGCGAAGTTGAAGCAGTAAGGAATCTTAGTTTTGAAGCACAGTGTAACTTTAGAAGACTATAATGTGCTGAAGTTTTCATTGTTATGGTTGGGGGCTTTTGGGCTTTAGCTTTCAATTGTGGGGTTTCTTGCTATATACGAAGTCTTTGTTTCTGTTGAGTAGCATAAAGATATTCTGCAGTGAAGTGTGGAATCATGAATCCTTATACTATACCTGATGTACTGTGCTCACTTCACTAGCCATGGATTTGCATTTGTGATTGGGCTTAGAGTTGTTACTAACTACTAGTTAACTAACACCCTTTGTGATATTGATTTCATTTTTTTAGGTTCTGTTTTTGAAAAATTGTGTTTGTTTCCTTGTCATTTCTTTACTATGGTTTTCATTTCTCTTTTAGGAAATCTTTACATTCTTAACCAAATTCCAAAAAAGAGGAAAAAGAAAAACTACTTTTTCTTTTTCTTTTCCTTTTTAAAGTTTTCAAAGCTTGGGTTGAATTTTGATAAGATTTGTAAGAAGTAGATAGCAAAATAAGGAAACTCAAGAGTGGAAATTGTATTTATAAACTTAATTTTAAAAAAATTAAAACTTATCAAATGTGGCCTAATTGCTTGAAGTATATAACACACCAGCTTTCTACGCTAAGCTTGTTTGTTTTTACACACACAGGGAACAAAGGGAAAAAAGTGGTTGATTTTGTTGCCTTGCAAACTATGTTATGCATATTAGGCTACTAACTTGTTTTCTGTCTATCTGTGTGTTCAGCCACCTCCAATTAAGCCTACAGATGATCAGTTGAGTTTAGCGGACATAGACATTATTAAAGTCATTGGAAAAGGAAATGGTGGAACTGTGCAATTAGTTCAGCACAAATGGACTGCTCAGTTTTTTGCATTGAAGGTACTGCACAGCTTAAACATTATTGAAATTGTCTGCCTCTGACTTGTATGATTTATACACTTTATAGTTGATGATTCAAGAGCATCTTAATCATCATTATATTGAAGGTCTATGATTTCTGAACGACTATTCCCCCTTCATCGTCTTTGCAGTTTTCTTAAACTAACATATTCAACAGCTCTTTTCTACCAAATCATGTTTTCTAACGTGCAGGCAGAACTTTGTTTCTATGCTATTTAGTTTCAAATTTTTATCCATCCTCTATAATCTCGCTGGATTGCTTTTTAAAGAAAGATAAAGCGTTTATATATTTCATGAGAATTTAAGGTTTTCTTTTTTACCCCTCCATTCGAATTTTGATGCTACTTTCTGTAAGGTCCTTTAATTTCTTGACACCTATATCATTAGACAATTTCTTATTGAAGTGAGGGGATTCTAGTTGATGAGTTTCTTAACTTATTTTCTTGCAAACGAAAAGATGGTTAATAAAAAAGGAAGGTACATTTTTCTCTCACAGTTTGAACTGTAAACAGTTAAATGTTCTCTACTGTATCAACATTCATGGAAATCGTTTTGGTGAACCAAATCTGTCAGCGAGCGTTAAGACAAACTGTTCACATTCCTCTTCATACTCTTCCTATTAGACATTTTAGAATTAACAAAGAAAATAATATCTATCTGCATTAATTAGCAAAAGAAGAAAAAAAAAAGGATCTTTCATACCATATCATTTATCAAATCAGTTCATATACTCTTTCAGGTAATTCAGATGAAAATTGAAGAGTCTCACCGCAAGCAGATTGCACAAGAACTGAAAATCAATCAATCAGCACAGTGCCCTTATATTGTTGTCTGTTACCAATCTTTCTATGATAATGGATCTATATATATCATCCTAGAGTACATGGATGGAGGATCTTTAGCAGATTTTTTGAAAAAGGTTAAAAAGATTCAAGAACCATATCTTGCCGCCCTTTGTAAGCAGGTAGGTAAAAAGGTCCCTGCTTGGATTTGGAGAATTTCTTCTTTTAATTAATTTAATTTTCAACTGAAGGAGATAATTGTAGATTTCCTTTTTAACCCCCTTTCTCCTTCCATACAGGTGCTGAAGGGGTTGTCGTACCTTCACCATGAAAGACACATCATCCATAGGGACTTAAAGCCTTCAAATTTATTAATAAACCATAGAGGGGAAGTCAAGATTACAGACTTTGGTGTCAGTGCGATTATGGCAAGCACATCTGGGGAGGCTAATACTTTTGTTGGCACATATAACTATATGTCTGTGAGTATCAATTTTCAATATATTCGGATAAATACATTTCTCTGGCTGTTGTCTTTCCTTCATTTTCTCTGGTAAAGCAGTACGTTTTTTCCTTTTATAACCTATGCATAAAACTGACTGGTCTATGCACTGTCATTTTTAGCCAGAGAGAATTGTGGGAGAGAGGTATGACAATAAAAGTGACATTTGGAGCTTGGGCCTGATATTACTCGAGTGTGCAACTGGAAAATTTCCTTATTCTCCACCAGAACAAGATGGAGGATGGGTGAACTTTTATGAGCTTATGGAAGCCATTGTTGAAGGCGAACCTCCTTCTGCTCCGGCTGACCAATTTACTCCCAACTTCTGTTCGTTCATTTCTGCATGGTAAGGATCCAACTTTTCCTATGGTCCATTTTCCTGAGATTATGTCAATCAATATATGTACCTCAAGTAGGAATTTGTATCTGTAAGTAGGTATTTTCTTTTGCTCTAGCTTATTTCAAGTGTTTTACATTATGAGATTGCTAACTCAGAAACTGGTGATCTTTATGAATATCAGTGTGCAAAGGGACCCAAAGGATAGACTGTCAGCACGTGAACTTTTGGTATATAATTCTTCCTTCTACTTGTTGATAAGCAAGATGTCAGCACAACAGAGAAGATGAATCTGAAGTTTTTCTTCATCTTTTGTGTGATTTTCAGGAACATCCTTTCATCAAGATGTATGAAGATACGGATATTGACCTGTCATCTTACTTCAACGATGCAGGATCTCCACTTGCAACTTTCTAAATTTTATCTGGTATGTAATGGACTTTTAAGGCTTGCTCTTGTATCTTTTTGAATTCTGTTGAGTATCACGTGAGGCGATCATTTCTTTTCAACAGAATCTATCATTTGGTGTAATGAAGTGTAAATTTCTGTCTTCATGTTTGCATGCTAAGCAAGATGAAGATCAAACCCATGACCTATAGGCCTAGGCCATATAAGAACAGACAGGACAACAGGCTGAAGAGCCTACATGAAACTTGTTTAAAACTCATATGATAGGTTAATTTCAAGAATCAGATCTACAGAGTCACTAGAAATCGGAATCTATGTCTATTGTATGGTGATGTTTCTGACTATCATTTTACTTGAATAATGAAATATGGAAATTTTAGATAGAAATATTATGGTATGGTCAATAGTTACCAATTGAACTCCCAAAAATTAATGAAAGTAGAAGTTTGATATTGTCGAGGATATCCCTTACATGCCCTTCTGTCTCTCTCGCTCTCTACCATTCAAGCTTTTAGCCATTAATTGGTGTTTCTACTGATAATGCATCATTTATTCAACAGTCGATCGTCTCTGGCTCGTACACGGGAATCTCAATTGTTTGCTGCTTGCAAGGATGGAGAAGGAATCCACCGCAATCTCACTTTCTCAAGAATGCTGCTTGTTTTATTTCAGTTTGTCTTAATGAAGAGGTTTCGATCAAAACTGGATGATATAGTTGTTCCTTTGCTGGTCACGATTTGGATGGTTCTGATCCTTCTTGTGGATGGTTTCAGAACGATAAACGGGATATTATGTTGTGTAAAGAGATTTCAAATCGTGGCCCGTTCTTGTAACATTTTGTAATCCAATTCTACCACTACCCATGTAAAATTTGAAGCATCAAATGAAAATAAATACATATTATGATAGCAGAAACACTGCATAATTTTATTCTGGTTTTTTTTTCTTTTCTTTTGAATAAGATTGATGGATGAAATCTTCAAAGAGTACAAAATGAGCTCATATACGCAATTACAAAAGATTCTTCTAATTAGATACAAGAAAATTTAAAATTACACCAAAAAGAGGCATTGAAAATGGATGATTCAAGAACACACCCTGAAGATGTTTATTTTTCATCGAAAACCCTAGAAATACCCTGAAGATGTTGTCCCATAAGTGCCCTTTTGTTGCCTTAAAAGGGTGATCAGTGAAACATTCTAACCCATGCAATAGTATCCTATTTGTTTTGTATGGTTATCCGAAGTCAAATTCGTGCACGTAGCTTCTAAAGATTACTAGGATGGCCATAACCATCCATAAGTTTATAATTGTTAGGATAGCACTTGACAAGATAATTCAAAATAACACAAGTATAGGAATACACTGCAATATCAAGAGATGTTACAGTATACCAATAGTCTTTTGAGAGGGCTCTCTATCCCAAAATCCCACAATGGAAACTCTCACCAAAACCATTCACGCCTTCTAAGGTCAATAACTCTCTATATTTATAGTCAAGACACTACTAGTTAATGACTCATAATACCCTTGCTGATATCGTACTAATCTTACCTGTATATCCCTAAATCTCACATAAAAGAAACAGAAAGCAAGGAGAAACAAAACTTTGAGCATATGAGAAAAGGAAGAAACACAAAGGTTGACTGCAGAATCCACCTAAGGGAATGGTCTCCGATCCACACTAGTGTTATTCATGTTCGTCTAACATGGCTTTTGCCAGATTATGGGCAGTTTGGTTGCATCTTTGATTTGTGAGGAAACCTTCTATCATCCCACTTCGTTGTTTATCTAGCAGGGCATCAACGAAAGGTTGTAGCACGTTGGAAACTGATCCTTCTTTGAAAGCAATTTCTAAAAAATCATTTGAGGTTATAATTTATACTGCGCTCCGACATTGTCTTCCCACGTGAGAGTTTCTGGGGATGATTGCTGCATCCATATTGCATCGCAAGAATTGCCCAACCTCCACGGTGCTTCAGCTTCATGATGGAGAGCTGCCATTTGTCTACTGCTACTGCTAGCCTGTCTTCCTCCTTTGATTTCAGATCCTCTACGTCTGAGATGCGGTCGCAATCTGACATTAATTTTCCGTGGAAGTGAACATTCAAGGAAAGAATAATGCATTTATGGCAAGGAATGCTCAAAGTTCTGGTATGGGGTTCAACAAAGTTCGAACTCCTGGTGGTGCCCATGTCCCTTTGACATGACTATTATAATCTCTCCGTAAATATCGGCAGTATAAAAATGGTTGTATGGTAAAGAACTGGCCGAAGTGAAGTACAGAGCCAAAGCCAGTATAATTAAGAAAATATTCCCTAGGTCACAACATATCAGATATCGTTGCTCTCTTCTGGGATTTCAACGAGTTTAGATCATGTATAACATCTTCACTTTCGACTCTGAACACCTTCCTGGGCTAGAATTTGATGGCTAAACAGTTATTTTCAGATCTCATTTCCTGCACGTAATCAAAATTTAAGGTGTCTGTATATATTTCCTCTAAAATAACTACTGTGTTGACTTTTTTTTCTTTTGTAATATAGGAAGAATAGATGCTTGTAAAAGAAATCCAGAGATGGCAGCAAATTAGTTAAGTAGTTTTGACCACCCAAACAACACACTAACAAACCGAGAATAAATTTCCAGTTATTTAAAGGGGCTGAATGAAAATGATAAACTAACGCCCTATGTTTTCAATTATATTTACTTCGTTCAAGCTACTGTATTGACTAGGAATGTATATTTTGTTTGGTATTACCTCAAAGTATGGAAAACCGAAATCAGTTTCTTATTTGGATGAATTGGAGACCTGCAGCAAGAGAAACATGGATATCAATAAGGAAAAAAAGGAAAAGAAAAAAAAGGAAGAAAGGCAGAAAGAAAGAAAGAAAGAAAGAAAAGAAGGCTATCAGATTTCGAGAGCTGGATGAAAATGAGAGGCTGAAATTTGTTTACCTCAAGCTTTTGTAGTTACCAGGCAAATGCATTCTCTTTGGTATCATCAAGTTATCGAAAGTGTGAACCAGTAACCTGAGTGAATGGATTGAAGCCCTGCAGCAAGACACATCAGAAGATAACTAGGACTCCGTCTTATTCCTAGTACATGAATGTTTCTCCAGAAAACTCAAGTAATGTGTTGCATCTTTGAAACTCTCTAAATACCCCTTAAATTTCAAAATAAAAAGGAAAGAAAGTACAAATAAATCTTGAATCAAGATTAGTTTATAACTGTCTTCTTCATGGGTCCTCTTAGAAGCATAAACTTCATACGGATTGTATCCTTTTAAACATAAATTGGGAAATGAAATTTGTTTTACCAAAACAAGCTCTCTAGAAGTCTGCGACTTGTTACTCCTTTCCAATCTTATACTAGAATCCTCCACACCATGGTGGAGAGGCTCCATTACTTCTGAATGCATAAGATCGTTAAGGATAATAATACATTAGCCAAACCCAAGTAGTTTAAGATCGTTAACTATGATCTCCTAGCACAAGTAATAATATCCGTAGTATTCAATTTATGAGTTGCAACTTCAAAACTTACCTTAAGTCCTCAAGCAGATTTTGATGGCCATTTTCCTATCTGCATAGCAGTATGTATCATAACATCCGCTGCAGCAGTTTGACATATTAACTATGCTAAAAGAATTATGTACCATAAGAAATTAGGAAATAAAGTTTACAAACAATTTCCAGACCCTTGTAGAATAAAAGGCAGATTTATTTCAAATATGAACTTATGTACAAGAGGTATCATTCTCTGATCAAAAAGCTACATGAAGGATACTGTGTACCCTAGATATCACTATGACTATACTAACTTGTAGCTTGAACAAGACTATCTTTACAGTCAAAGTCACCAACTAAATACAGGACCAAAATTCCAAACATCCGAAAGATTTACTTGAAATAACTTGAAGAGGAGCCTCAAAAGAATCTAATAACCTAATTTGGATCGGTAGCCAATAACTATGCAACTACCAGTCACTCTTAACGTAGGATTTCCCTTTAGTTTGTAAAGTATTAATAAACAACTTGAAGACTATACAAGGAGGGCAACTTCAAACCATCATATTTAAATCTGAGAGGTCATCCATTGGAATCTCAAGGCCCATGAAGTCTTGATCTTGTAAACCATCCTCATCAATATTTAACCATGAACCCAGATCCTGACCCTGGCCATCAAGATCATCAGGAACACCTAATACATCCATTCCTGGTAATTGAAGATTAGATAAATCTATGGAGTCAGGGTCATCAAGTCCATCCAAGCCAAATTGATCCTTTTCTTTTGAACCACCAGTTGAAGTACTTGATTTTGGTACAGGAGACAATGTTGATTTTGGTTGCTCTGGCATCTTGCCTAAAAGGCCATTAACAGAAATTGATAATTGGGCAGTTTTGTGCTTAGGCTTTGTCTTAGTTTTCCTTTCCCCTTTAGTATTTGATAATGCTGGCCTACCAATTTTGGTTCCGTTTCTAGATGAAACCTCTCTGTTATGCCCTTTACCATCTCTATCCCTTTCACTCCTCTTTCCTTTTGCACTGCTTGAAATACAACTCCCAATGACTGATGGGGGACCTGCATTACCGACATCATCAAGCAACAGTTCTCTCTTCTTCACCCTGTTTGACCATATTTCTTCTCTTCCGGTTATTCTCTCAGCTGGGTGATTAGCAGGCGGAAGCACATTGCCAGAGGTAACATCGTGGTTTTCCACATTCTGACTAAAGTGTGAAGGGCTATTCTGTGAACCTGCCAAAGCTGCAGAAGAGAGATGATTTTATAGGCAGCTTTTGCTAAATCAATTTCGCACACAATATGGTACTAAAAATATCACACACAATATACATGAAAATAGTGGAAAAAATATCAAATGAAAAAAAAAAAAAAAATCAGAATGACAAAAATGGCAATATTGAGGTTCATGTTGTATCACTGGATTATTCACGGAATTTCACAAATTTCTACAAGGCATCTTAACACACACCTGAGACTCTGGCATCCAGAGATTGAATGGAGGCATAGGATTTCTCTGATTCACCCTCCACAGGATCTGATTGTCTTTCACCATTGGGATTGACAGACCAGGAAGAATATATCTCTCTAAATGAAGGCTCACTGAAGAAGCTCTTTCCTGTATCCTCAAATTTATGACATCGGTTCAATGTTCTTTTAACAAATGCCAAGGCAGCTTGCTTTGCCATCTTGTTATTGGAACTCTTTCCACTGGAGGCATTAGAAACTTTGCAAGCCTGTTCAGCAAGAATTTTGTAACTTATATTTCTATACAGAGAGGATAATAAAATATGCAACATTTAAGAGGATGGGCTTGTGGATTAGTGCAGTTGAAAGAAAGCGCTCATTCTCAAAAAATCAAAGCTAAAATTAAAAAATGAAAACTGCCAACAAAAATTAAATCGTTCATCTCATACTTCTGCTAAAAAAATGATAATAAATAAAAAATAAAACCAATTAATAGTTCTCATTCTAGGGGGAAAAGAAAACAGAACCAGTACATGGAATAAAAAAATTTCTTTGTCCATTTCCTATTACGTCTTCATCAGTATCTGAAACCATTGACCAACTTTAAAAGGTTCATGTATATCATATATGGCTTGCAGCGGTCACATGGAGTTCATGTGCTTAATTGAGGACAATGGAGTAAAAGTGAAACTCATAGGAAAAGCCAATAAGTTTGCAAAGCTAACATATAAAGCTGAGAGGGAAGATTACCATATACTTTTCGTAAGCCATTGCAACAAGTTTATCCATGGCAAGCCTTTCAAACTCTCTGTAGGGATTTAAAAGATGTTTTTAACACCTTGAATATGCTGAAGAATTCATGAAAGTTAAAATGCCACTATGCATTAAATAGTCCAAAGAGGAAACTATACTTTTCTTGAAGCTGCTTTGTGCCCAAGGCAGACTGTAACAGGTCGTGGAGCAAAGAGTTCTTTCTTGAAACCTATTTGTATGTATGAATGAAACCAGAAAATAATATATTGTAACGTGAGAAATTTTACCACAATGAGCTGAGAAATATAATCAAAATGCAGGTAGCAAGCCATGACAAGTATATAGATATAAGTATAGCAAGAATCGTTACAATGTGCAAGTTTTAACTCATTGAGTAAAGGAATACCAGCTCATTCTTCTTCTCTTCCAACTGACGGATGTCGTTAGTGATTTCTTCCTCCTCTATCTGTAACATTTCAGGCTGAAAAGCACAGACCATTCTTCGGTTAGAAAATTTCGTCAAGCAGTTACATGTTAACTGTTCATTCACATATAAAACCACTTCAGTTACTGAACAAGATACATAAGTAGCCATCAGAGAAATGCCTCCCTCTCTTTCTTCTATTGAAGAATTAATTAGTTGAATGTAAACATACCACCGAATCTGGGAAAATTCCAATACTTTGAATCTCCAAGAGAAGTTTCTCATTTAACGGCATGTCTTCATACTGAAACTCCGAACAGGCCATTCCAGTCATCAAAGTTTGATTAGAGACCAAGCCATTCAGGGAATTTGAGAAATTTAACATCATCACAGAGTTTGGAATGCCCTGTCTATTCGTTTCAGGCATATATTGATCTGATCCCGATCCTCCTCTCATGTTATAATCATCATTAGCAGAATGCCCAGAAAACTGAGAACTAGGTGAAATTTCGTGACTCAATTTGTTTGGTTTAAAATCTTCATCTAACTCAGACATTCCGTATCTATCAAATTTGGTGTCATCACTTTCGTTGTCAGCCACCTCCTCTGGAATTAACGAGGCTAAGAGTCTCTGGTACAAAGGAATTACGGTATGATCTTTTGACTCTTGAATTATGGGTTCTAAATGAACTTCTCCTCTTGCTTCATTTTCAATGTGCTCAAAATTATCGTGACTAATATTGTAAGCGTCCTTGTCTGAAACAACTTTTGGTCCTGATGCAGCACCTTCAAGATCTCCCTGAAAGAGAAACCAAGCAGGAACTTAGAAAAATTAGGATAGTTTTGACATAAAACTACAGCAGTTATTAAACCATAACTAGCTCGGATGGCAATCTAAGAAATGATTTGTCCTTAGAAACCAAGCATGAAAGGGTAATTAAAACAAAATCGGAGCTCAGATGAAATAGAACACTACTTCTGGATGACTAGAAGCAGAGAAAATATTAAAAGAAGCCTCATATTTTAGAAAGAATATGCAATCTGCCAAAACGAAAGTTCCGCTTGTTAGTTTCAGCTCAATAACCTGAAATGAAACCAAACCATGAGCATGTCTCTCCCTCTATTTTTACTTAATTCAAGGTGCAGAAACATAATATATTATATTCATAGCACTTCAAGGGGAAAACAACGATCTTTAAGTATCTGCTGGATTAAAATAAAGGGGTAGTAATAGAAAAGAACAGTAATGGTAGATAGAGAACATAGGCCATACTTGCTTTCTCAAGTGTGTAATATCTGCTTCAGATATAAAACGAAAGAATTGCTCCATCTGTCTCCAAAATGGGCTGAAAAAAGTGCGACCTGTTGCAGCAGTGTGATTAACATATCCAGCATGAAAGATAAAATAGCATTTGACATTCAGTTTCTTATTGAAAAGACAAAGAAAAAGAACACATTTGACATCTGTAGAGCAACATGTTTGCATGCAGTTTTAAGAACAAACCAGGATTTGTAACAGCGTTAGCAGCAGCCAATAGCTCTTCGTGCCCATGATCTGATCCAACTAAGACAAGTCAACCAAACATGATTAGACAAAGGGCAATATGAGGGATGAATTCACACACTAACAAAGAAGCTGCTGTCCAAAGCTGAAGTACAATACCAAGAAAATCTGTCCCCACATTGATTGCTGAATGCTTTTGACGTTTATATGCCTTGCGGTCAGTAAATTTCCTAGTAGGTGGACGACCTGCCTTGCTGAGTGGAAGTTGAAAGATAATGAGAATTTGAAAATAAATGAAATATCGCAATGACATTTCTTAGATAAGCTAGAAACTTCATGTAAACAAAATATGTCTAACCTTTCAACTTTATCAAATCCAAGTCTGGCACTTCTAAGCTGTTTTGCAGTTCCTACAGCATCATTCTTCTCAACTGTCATTGGCATGAGAGACCTAGTGGAAGTAAAAGCACGGCCAGTCCTCCCTTGTCTCCGCACCCCATCTCCTATGTCTTCATCAACCAACTTATTCTTCCTAGTCGGCAGAACTAATGCAGGTACCTTTTGAACACATTGTTCAGATTTATCATCTAAATCGTCCGATTTTCGGGTCTTCTCTCTAGATTTGATCTCAGCAGCCCCAGATTCCTCGCTTTCAGATTGGGCAGCTGAGGATAATGGTTCACCTTTTATTTTCACTTGCTGTGGTGAACTACCAGACATTCGTCTACCAAATCCCAAGCCAGTATCATTGCCCACAACATCAGATGTGTTATCCAAAGGATTATCATCGTTGCTCGAAACGATAGGAACCAGATTGGTCCTCCTTGCAATGCGGGAGATCTTCTGTGGTCTCTGGCTTGCCCAATGGGAAACTGGAGGGGATGAGGACCGCATTGATGTCATGCGTTTCCGATTGCTCACACCACCACCAGCAGTAGGCTTATTTGTGCAGTTTGACATATCCCAATCATTAGAAGCAACTGCTCTTTGAACAACCGGGGAAAATTTTGGAGCAATGCCTGAACCGGACCGTGGGGCACGAACAGATGGATTCACTTTAGCATTTGATGTAGGACTGGTTGAAACAAAGTCGTCGCGGACATTTGACCTACCAGTTGACAGATGGAAATTCATAAGTACATGATCAAAATAGAGGAAACAGAGGTGAAGGACGTTTCAAAACTCGAATTTGTAATAATGCTTGGAAAGGAGTTTAAATCAACTAAGACCCAAGAATTAAACGGAAGGAAAATGCATGTGAAAGGGGAAAAATATAGCAAATAGATTCAAAGGACCATGCAATCAGTGGCTTTGACCATTTAAAAAAGGAAAATATTTGAGTATTTGTAGCAAGAAAGAGATATACTTAACACCCCGGAGATTCACTCTTTCTTTGTCTGAACCAATAGAATTATCTCTCCTGTCATTGACAAGGGAATTGCCGTCCAAATCAGTCCTGGACATGGAGGAACGAATACCCAAGCCATTTTGTTGGGCAACACCATCAGATTTTCCAATACCGGAAGCTCCATTAGCAACCCCTGGCCTATAAAAACCACATTATAATTATCACTCTCCAAGGGGCAATTCTTGACTATGCAAGCTTCAAGCATAGAACCATGGTATGAATTAAAATAAAAGTGGCAAGGAATTGCATGCATATTCCAGCATCATCTTCATCAGAAATATCACAGATATTTATCTGAGTATATGACTAAATGTGTCATAGACCATAACTAATTCAATCGTTACCAAAAATTAAGTCATCAAATTGATACATAAATATATGTCATTAAGCCACATGGTCAAATAGTGACTACAAGAGGGATTTTTACAAGACTTAAGAAGTCATACCTAAACCCATGGCTATCTTTATTTATTCGCGATCGAGCATCAGAAACAGGTCTTTGCTGCAATTGTTGCTTAACTTCATCATAGCTATCTACTGGTTTCGTTGATTGACTGCTTGAAGAGACATCTGGCTTTATCCCAGATCGCTTTTTCTTCATTTTTGACTTCTCCCAACCATCGACACCAATTGATAAACTCCTATCTTCACCAGGAACAGCACTACTATTTGCAAGCCTTAGTGCATCTCTTTCCCTATCTGCAGCTCCAGATGGTCTCGCAGGAGGATTACCACGAACATCCATCTGTAGATCATGAAACCATGAAGACTGTCAAGGAACAGAAGAGGAGCTGAATTTCACATAAATCTCAGCAAAAATGCATGGTTAACTGCAACATATTAATAAAATTGTGAAAAATGTACTAGTAATCAAGAGATAATTAAGTGTGACATAAGATTTAAGCGAGAAATATATGGGTATCAAAGATTTGTCAAATATAAAAAGGCAAGAAAATTTGGACAACTACACAAAAAACCATTGTAATAAGTTAACCATATGAAAAATACATATACAAAACGAAAAGGGGTCAAAATGTTGAATAAAAAGCCATAATAGCACATAAAGATGTAAGAGGTATAAGGTACAAACCCCCCTTGCATCCACCAAAGAAGTTCTTGTGCGTTTATTCGGTAAAGCATTTTTTATTCGTTCTTCAGATTTCTGCATCTCATGCTCAAAAACACCAGTGGTCGCATGACTCTGATTTCCCAACTTACCTACTTGCCCCCTAGCTGACCGCTCACCAGATAAAATGAAATTGGACCGCTCATTGTTATAACTTTCTAACCGGGATCTCTTTTTTGATGGTACACTTGGGAAAAACTTGTTAAATACAGATAAGGCTTCGTTGAAAATTTTCAAGCGTTCCCTGAAGAAAATAAAAAATCAAAGGATCTGACAAAGAAATTGGACAAATTCTGATCCAAAATACAACGTTTATGAAGAGTTACCTGGCTTTGATAGAGCACTCACGTAGACTAACCTTCATCCGCTTGATTTCTTCTGGCATCACAGATGATGGCAATTTACCTTTTGAAGAACTAGATGGAGAATCGTCTGGTGACATACTAAGAGCAAGTTGTAACTGTCTGCTGAAGTCCCCTTGACGATTAGACTTTTCATCTGTAGCAACCAACTTTCGACCAAAATGCAAGCATTGCAAGAAATTTAAAACGTCCCCTTGTGATACAGCAGAAGCACTTCTTGACATATTTGGAAGAGTAGATAAATTTGGATTCTCCAAACTCTCGCGAAAGCTACCAGATCTGTCCAGTGGAACAGCCATGTGAGCTCCACGTTGCCCACTAGAGTGTAATGGTCTATCTGGGCTATTTGAAGTGAATTCAAACTTGCTAGACATCACCATCAGGTTAAAGTCCGTGCATCATCCATGACATAGCAAGCATAGTAACACATAGCAAGGAGTTTCAGACTCATACTTTGAAACAAAAAGATGGTTTACCTATCCAAGATTGTAAGGAAAAAAAATTAATAAGGAAAGAAGACAAGGACAGAACTTTACACACTATTATTCAGAGAGAAAAAATTACTAGCATTTCAGTAATAAATACAGGAAACATACTTGACTAAGAAGCACAGCTCAGGAATCCTATTGAATGATTATCCCAATTTAAGGAACACAGACTTTGGGTCAGAAACTAAAGATTGTCTCTACTATTAACTCCATAGTCCCAGATTCCAATCACTCAACTCCTTGTGTCCTCTTAACGGCAAGAGTTCTAACTAATACAGAATAATAAGATAAAACTATCTCAACAAAATAAAAAGCCTTTCTAATTAACTGGTGTATAATACTTTTATCAAAAAGGTATTCACATAAGAAAGGAGAAGGGTGAAGATAAAGGCTGTGATTATATAATTGGTCCACTAAGTAGATAACTCGTGCCCAAGTGTCAGAAATATTTTCCTGCTCCAAGACGATCTCGTATTCCCACAATATATGAACCAAGGTACCTGTAGATGCCTTTATAACTTGCTATATTTCATTGTCTACTAGCTACCCAAAGCATGATCATCAAATTGCAAAACATGTAAGACAAAGAACACTTTTATTCCACACACTGGCGGTCTTTAGAATAAAATGTAATCATGCACACAAGTTCCAGTGAGGTAATGCATCTATGAGGATCTTAAATATTTGTCAGGTGAAAAACTATGCAAGAAACTCAACTTTTCTAAAGATACAGCTGTAGAAATTCAATGTGCTCAAGCTACGGCAATTAAACATGTGCATACCTCTCCCCTCCGACGAATACAGATAACCTCATAGACACTACTCTTCGAGTTAAATAACACAAGTGAGTGAAGATTCAAACCTTTGACAAGACCTTAAGTTTAACTAGTTGTGTTATACTCCGGTTGGCCATAGACACCACTCTTTAAAAATCCTAAGAGTGAAAATGCACCATATACATAGTTGCAGTTTCATTAAACGAGTATTGTGTGATTATACCAGCAATAACGCAAACTAAGACAAATGGACCATAATCAAAGGGAAATAGTATTAGATAAAGATTGACTTTAAAAGTTAGCACAATAGTTTAGAGGGGAAAAGACAAAGTTACCAACCATTTGAGGCCGCCATAGTAGAGAAATCTAAAAAAGCAGGCAGTTGGATCAACTAATGCATTTCAACACACATATGGCTAGCCTAATGATTAACACCACCCCAATACAGTTCATTAACGTTCCACTCACTTGGAGAGTCCAAGATCCAAAATTCACAAATTGTAATAAAAATGGACTAAAATCTATGACCAAAAAAAACAGTAAATAAAAATTTTCAACTATAAAATATCTTTAACTTTAAGAGATTTCTACATTTCATTTCCGGAAAGAATCAAGTTTCATCGTACAGTATTCCGCTCTGTATCTGCAACTTTTACATCTTCTCCATGGCATTTCCATTCATAAACTTGACTCCAATAACCAACTGACATACCCATCTAGATTCTGCTAGAAAAGTATTTCCAGCTCGAAGCTCCAAAAATAATTAAAGAATGTTTCCCTTCTACTTCGTTGACCTTATGTTAATTACACTTTATTTAATAACTACGGAACCAAAATAAACAGAAAATCACGCATTTGAAAGCATGAACCCTAGAAGGGAAATTCTCGAGATACGTAAAACACCTCCAATCCAACTTCAAACAACCAGAAATACTAAGAAATATACAACAAAATTACGATAATTCAATTCGATTAAAATTTTAAATTAAACTAAAAAGCGAAATGAATCTACCTCAACCTTCAATCCGAAATTAATCGTCGATATTCGTGCTCAACTCGAGCTACTGCGATCCAGAACATTCAAGGGTTTGGAAAATTCCTACAGAATCGAATACTACTAAAAAAATTCAAAAAAAAAAAAAAAAAAAAAAAAAAAAATAAAAAAAATTAAAAAAAAAAAAAAAAAAAAAAGAACAATTTTTTTTTTTTTCATGTACGAGTTGAAGCTCCAGATTGAAGGTTGTTCATGCGAAGCCATGGAGGAGGAAGCTCATTGCTTTGATCGGCAATGAAAATTGTCAGGGCTAAATTACGAGTATGCCCATGCTACTATTTGGCCTATAAATTAAAATTGGTGTTGGGAATCGAGTATTTTGGGAAGATTGTAGTTGGACCGGGTCGAACCGGCTTTTCAAGCTTGATTGTGGTGATTGTTCCCGAATGCGAACCGGAAGATGGAGTTTGAACCGGATGAAAAATAATACTTTACAACAAGAGTACATCACATGTTTCTATTTTTGTCCATCATTTTTTATTTTCTTTTGCTTAATTCATATTAAACCAAACATGTTACATTAATTATGAGTTACTTTATATAGTTCACTTTATATATTGGATAGTTTTAGTTGTACTTTAATAATTAAGATTAATTTATGCTTGAAATATATATATATATATATATATATATATATATATATATATATATATATATATGAAACTTACGTTACAAATATTAGTTTTTTTTTTTAAATATCATTTTGGTCTCTATAGTACGAGCTTTGTTTGATGCTAGTTAATATACTTTTAATTGTCCAAACTCAATTTATATACTTCAATAAATTGTAAATTGAGTATCCACGGTTAATTTATTGTTGACTTTTTTTTTTTTTTTTGAAATTATTGTTATCTTTTAAAATTTTTACTATAAAATTTGAAAACGTATTCACACATTACATTTCCTTGCATGAAAATTATTGTTTTTATTTAATTAATTTTGTTTAAAATTAATTTTGAGGACTAAATTTAAGATTTGTCGAAAGTACAAGAGCTAAAATTAGACAATTGAAGATATGAGGAATAGAATTGAACAAACTTCAAAGTATAGGGACCAAAATGATAATTTAGCTTTAAGTTTTTAATTGTACCTATGAGATTCAATTTGTAGCTAATACCTTTTAATTTATACTTCATGATGATCTCAAATGGTGATTATGGTTCGTGATAAGAGAAGTTAAAACATGAACCGCGATTATATATTCTATTATATATATATATATATATATATATATATATATAGTCACTTGTAGTTTAAAAAATGGTTGTTTTCAAATATAGCAAAATGAGTCAAACTATTTACAAATATAGAAAAATGAGGAAATTTTTCTTAAATGGCAAAAATATTTACAATTAATAGCAAAATACACCGTCTATCTGCGATAGATAGTGATAAACTACTATCTATGTTAAGTGACACAGATCTGTCTATCGTGGTAGATTGTTAAATTTTTTTTACATTTATAAATAGTTTGATTGTTTTTTTATTTATAATAATTTCAGTTAAAAAATGTTTTAGTTTCTCTTAAAAAAATTAATAAAGCTTGTGATGTAGAAGTGAAAAACAAATATAGCGTTGATAATGTAACACGGAGTTAACTGGTTTCATTATTCATCGTAAGAATGAGTCATAAATATTATAGAAAGAAAATGCAAGAATTTTAATTTAGTTCTCTTGGTAAAAGTCAATATTTAGAAGCATACTAGAATTGGAGTTGTAACTGCATTATGGCTTACTAGATATTTTTAAACATGTACTGTCTTTCTTTTTCCTATTATTTAGGAGGATTTTTCTTAAACTCATAGCTTACACCGGAATTACCAATACATAATTTGCTTGAGTTATATTTGAGTCATATATTATCACGGAGATAAAATGTAATAAATATGAGTTGACTGTTACATCCTTATTCTATTTTTTAGAATGTCTTGAATTTGTTATTTGGAACTCTAAACGACCAAGTACAGGGTTGAATTCTAGGGGTGACACAACCCCAAAACCTAAGTTGTATTTGTATTTATGTTATTTACAATTTTAGCCTTAAGATTTAGAGGGATGCACTATCTCAATTTGTAATGTGATACTTTCTCTCTAATAATAAATTGTTCTCTTTGGATGTAGCTAACACACTATTAGCGAGCAACGTAAATCTTTGTGTCAATTCCCTACTGTTTATGTTTTCTAGTTTCTTTATTCGTCGACTCCATAACACTATCGTAATACCATTTGATCTCTTTGTGTTTTCTGCTCTCTTCCTCTGCTAGTGAATGTAGCTAACACACTGTTAGTGAACCACGTAAATCTCTGTATCGATTCTCTATTGTTTAAATATTCTATTTTCTTTATTTGTCAATTCCATAACACTATATTATCTTTTTGTTTAACATTCACATACAACAAACCATAAGAAGGTGGTTGAATAAAACTCATAAGAGGAAAATGATGTATACATTAAGAACAAAATGATATACTCAACTTGTTACAAATAAAAGTGAACTTGTTTCCCCAAAACAGGAGGGATATTGTGAAGAAATGAAAATGACACTTGAGACACCAAAAGCAAGTGTCTTATATCCAAGTACAAGTATAGCTTTATGGATTGTCAATGCAGCAATACAATTTCTCAAATACAAAGGAGAAGAGGAGGCAAAAAAAGGGGCCCAGAAACTGCCACAAGAGAAGGCTAGTTTTTATCAGCCAACCTGGGCAGTCAAGGCCTCAGAAAACTCACAATCTCACACACTCATAGGCAGCCATTTGGAAGGGGGGTTCTTGAGTTTCTAAACCAAAACTCTCTGTACATGAACTCTGCAAAACAATTGGAACTTCAGAAATTCCTTTGCCCACTGAAAAATAAGCAGGTGTTTTAAGTTTAAGCCACGGTCTTCTACAGACAGGCCTCTTCGACATTTTTACTGTGACAAAGCATCCCCTGATGATGCCAATATGGTTTCCCTGTCATCCGGTGAGTAGGTGATAGAGTAATTATTCAATGCCGAGTCACCTGTATAATATGTTCGTGTTGGTAAGAAGCTTGTCACAAAACAACTTCAAAGCCCGAGTTGAAACTCGTAAGTATAGTTTGCTCAAATCTCTTACTTTTAGTAGAGTCAATAGACGAAGTTCGAATGGGGGTGGTGTTTGACATCAAATCTGAAATGTGAGGAATTGGACAGACAAGAATATCAGAAAGGTCATGGCATGTTTGGTCAACTCAAACTACCATCACAGAAAACATCAAATTATACAGATAAGCATGTGCGTGCTTATATTTTTATATAAGTCTGTCACTATTTAGTAGATTGAAGAATCAAGTAGTTAATAAAGTGGGGGATGTTTTTTAACCATATTCGAGTTCAGGTGATACGACGTAAAGCTAAGAGCTTTGAAGAAAGTGAGGGAAGGTAATATCTGCTTAGAAGGTAACCACGATAAAAGTTGATATGCATCATTAAAACATGCCGATTACAAATACGCTTTAGATATTTTCAAAGAGATCCATTTGAGGAACATGGAGAGTAATCGAAGTAATGTAACTCCTTACTTCAACTAAGTTAGATCCAACTTTTTAAATTCGCTTGTGGAATCTAGGCAGTCAATACATATTATGAGATAACTTGATGAGAAAATATTCTTCAAAACATATATTACTTTCACAATTCTACACATAGCTGTAAGTATGAAAGTTTCATTTTTGGCGAGCATTCAAACATTTAAGCTCTAGCCTGTGGAAAGCGAAATGATGGCGTATATAATATATGTAAGAAATGTTATGATGCAGAAATAACTATAAAAGTGATGTAGCGGGTTGGAAGGATTAGGCCAAATCCATGACCAAATAAGGAAAATGCCAGAAGCATAAGTTCCTTCATCACATAGAACAGGTTGTTACACATGTTATATGAGGGTCGGGGGAAGGAGATGATTCACTCGAGAACGAAATTGAGAAAGATATAGATCTCTTACCAAATGAATGGTGTAGCCCTTTGACAGCTTCAAAATTTTTGTATGTATAACCAACAAAACTGAGATCTTTGGGAGTCAACAACATCTAATAAAAAGTTGGTGGAGACAATAAGATGCCAAATACTTTTTATGATTTTATCAAAAGTTCAAAACAACTAAGTAACATAAACAGCAGTAATTGAAAATGAGAAGAGTAAATACTAAATAGGTTTATTATGTTTCGTTCAAAGCAATGGGGCAAAATATCATAGAGTCTAAGAACAAGCAAAATGCCTGATGGACACTAATGATGGCATAATAACGGAAGTTGCTCTTCATGTAGAAAGGAGTAGTTGTTTAATTATTTGCATTAATTAATTCTCAAGAAAATTAACTACGTACCTTCCTTATTGGTCCAGATCCGGTTCTAGTTGGCGGTGGATCAACCTATGACAGAGCAGCACCCTTGTCAGGATCTAGAAAACTTGGTGAGGAGAGGATAGTTATTGCCAACAATCTAAGTACATAATTGCTCAATTTTGTTCTTTTATATTTTTATTTTATTTGTGTGTGTATGTGTAAGAATTTCCTATTGTATGTATAGCATAGGCCAAAGCACATTATTTACAAAAACTGCATGAAATTTCTTGAATGAAAAAGTTGTCAATTATGAGTGGAATGGAACTTGATTACTATGGTAAGTTGCAAGTGACTTCACTTGTAAGTTGTAAGTTGCATCTCTTGTAACATATAATATTTTCACTTTCTTTAATAAGAAAGAGTCCTTAAATGAATTCATGTAAATCTATTAATTGCATGTGTTTTAAAATGAAGGGACAACACAATTTGAATCAATAACCTCTTGTTTGACTCCAAGTGCTATATTTTAAACACCATGTCCAATCCTTAGAGGAATATTCATACAATTATAAGTCAGTCACCATGAAACAATAATGGATCCATGGAGTGAGATGTAAACAAATACAAAAGATTTTCTTAACCTCACCTCATCAAATTGCATAAAATTCTGCGTATCAAGTTCCCCATTGACCTCGGGCTTAAATGCTGCATCCATGTCGTAGAGTTTGTCCCACTCGGTATCTTTGAACCAAGGATGAGCCTAATAGGTTTGTTTGTCAATATATAGAACATTAAGAATAAACCATCAGCGTATATATAATTTGAGGAAAACTACTAAATGCTGACCTTGATTTGGTCTGCACCTCCAGAACCAAGCCTATTCTCGGCATCGCAAAGCAGCCTACTGATCATGTCTTTTGCTTCAGGTGATAATCTTATCTCATCAGGGAATTTTAAGTGATTTTTCCAATGCACAATCTGATATTACACAATTCAACAGCAAGTTATTAGGATACCTCCTAACGACAACACTTAAGAACACTCAAATATGGAAATATATGGATATATGTCGTAATATTATAAGAAATGTAACAAAGTAACAAGATAATCTACCATAGGGCTGGTCTCTCCTAAATTCCTCGAAGGAAATCCCACAAATTTCTTCACATCTTACTCTCAACCCACTCCCTCTATTTATAACCAAAAACCCTAATAAACTTACTAGCTATTTACTAATATGTCCCTTACTAATAACCATACTAATAATCCTAATATAACCATAACTAGAGATCTTACACAAGCATTAATTTAATCTGAACTCCGAGATAGAAGGCAAATGACATGTAAAGAATAGACCACTTAGCATAATAGCTATAAACTATATTCATTAAAAAAGAATGTTATCAAAGGAATACTCATAAAGTTCCTTTGACAGTGAACTCCTTTATGACAGAACTCAATGCAAATTATCTGATCGAAATATAAGGCTGCTTGTTCACCTCACTTGCTATTTGATTTCTAATATATGTACTAATAGGAAGGCGTTTTCTGTAACTCCCTTTTACCATGGGCTAACTTTTCTCTTCCTCCTTTGAATCCTTCACTGGTTTAATTAAATATTGCTAGTTTCTTATTAAAAAGAATTATCAGCTGTAGAACAATATATGGGATGAGCTATTAGTGCACCAATATAACTCAAAATGAATAGCTCGAATAGTCACATTATTCATAGAAGAAACTAAAAAGAAAACAGATGTCCTATTCATAAACAAGTTCATACGTGTAGTTTGAGATTTGACCTTTCGGCATGTTGTTACTGGATCATCAGAATAAAATGGTGGATAACCAACAAGCATTTCATACATTATTGCACCAAGAGACCACCTGCAACCAGGATATAAGAATTTGTTCTCATGACGACATTGTAGCAATTACAATTGTTCCCGAGAAAAAAATGGAAGATACACAGTAAGGTCTAAGTAAAGGGACCAATGAAGCAAACAAACCTTATTGAATGACAAGATTATCATAATTGAGAATTTCCATTGGCCGACCATATTGGAAGTTGAATGCAAAAAATTTGGCTAACTTAATTGATGGACAGAAATTGTCTAACATTCTAATGATGTTCATCACAAGGAAGAAAAAGTAATGTTTTTTTGACAATATGTGGGGTGGAGGATCAAACCTTAGACCTTGAGATTGATAGTACAAGTTCATGCCAGTTGGGCTGTTCGTGTTGGCAAGAAGTGAAAGTAATTAACTTTTTTTTCACGCATCTTTAGGTTTTCATCTCTCTATTACTCTTGGACATAGCAGGAAATTCAATGTAATGACTACTGTTGGAGAATTTCTTTGGAAAATGCCATGCCGTCAAATTGGATTAACTTACCAGTCACATTCCACACCGTATCCTTTCTTTAGCAACACTTCTGGAGCTATATAATCTGGAGTGCCAACCGTGGAAAATGCCTAGCATTGATAGACAACAATGTAGAAGTGTAAGATGATAACAAAGGGCCATGAAATATAATCCAGAAGACGATTGTTAACTTTTCTTGTATCTCCATTCTCTAACAACTTTTTATGGTCAAATTTGAAAATATAAACAGGTGTCAAGGTGCTGAAAATTAAATAAATAATAATAATGAATAAGTAAATAAAACCCAAGGAGTATTAGTTTATTAAAATTAAGAGTGGCCTGCAAGGACCATACACTCGGATTCTCCATTATCTAAAGTTGGTGCTTGTTAATTGAAAAATTAGCTTATGTTACTGAAAAGGATGTAAAGAAACACTAAATATCTATGGAATTTCACAGTCTAGAACATGCAGAGAGTTTTTCTTATACCAGTTTCCTTCTGTTAATCTGCCAGTGCTGAAGTTGTTCGAGGGGGCTCTTCCAGCGTCTCCCACTTTTTTTACCTGGAAAGCTCTCATCCACATCCACCGTATCGTGCAAGTTTTCATCATCAAGGACTTCATTTTCATTTATAGCAGACAGATTTGTGCAGTCAAGAGGCTTGCAAAGACCAAAATCAGAGAGTTTCATATGACCCCTTTTGTCCAGTAGAAGGTTATCAGGTTTTATGTCTCTGAAAATTTAGATAAACTATGAGTAAAGCACATCATAAAGTTGTGTAAAAACACGTAAGCCCACACACACGTATGTATGTAAATATGCGCGTATATGCAGAAACGCATACTGCACTTGAAGATATAATAGATGCAATCTAGTTTGTCAGTGAATTTGCACCAACATAATGAACCAACCTGTGGATGTAGTTATGTTTATGAATTGACTCTATAGCCAAAACACTTTGCGCAACGTAAAATCTAGCTACAGTTTCCGTCAAAGTTTCCTCCCTTATCAGTAGAGTCATCATGTCACCTCCGGGAAGATACTCCATGATCAGATACAAGTATTCAGCATCTTGGAAGGAATAATAGAGTTTCACAATGCAGTGACTCGCAACTTCTGCAAGTAAATTCCTTTCAGCTCTGACATGTTCAACCTATGTTGTAAATAACTGACAAGTGAGAGCAGGTAAACCGAACATTTTCATAGCGCAAAAGCTATAATATTGCATAATTGCATAGATTCAACAACATTGCTCTTGAAAAAGTATGCAAGCCAATGCCTATTTGCATTATTTTTAAGCATTCTAAAAGAAAAAGGATTCTGGGCCAGAATTGTGGTTCTGTATAAAGAAAAAGGAAAACGAAGTCTACATCAACAGGAACAGAACTATAGGACACAAATCATACTGAGAAAAAAAAAGAAAGAAAGAAGAAAGAAAGAAAAAAAAGAGAGAGAGAAGCAGGGAATGATTCCACTTCATCTCTCTTCAAAGATAGAAAGCTCTTGGGAAATTGTTGAAACCCCACAGGCCATATCTAATGGTAGAAGATTGTCGGTATCTGAGTCAATCACTCTGAATATCTATTTTAAGTTTTCTCTTTAACAAAAGGAAACTGGTATTCTTACCCAAAAGAAGGAGAGAGCAAAAAAGCAGGAAGAAAAATCTTTGTTGAACTTTCTTCTTATCTAAGCAATTTTCTAACAACATTCATTGTGAGAAAAATCATTGAAAAAAACATGGGATGACCAAAATTTTAATGGAGATATTTCATTGAAGTTGAAACTTCTAGAAGTAGAAATTACCACATACAAGTCAGATCTTACCTGTCCTCTGCTGAGCATTTCTGATTTCTTCAGCTTCTTCATGGCATATATGTTGCCTGTTTTCTTCTCCCGACAAAGTCTGACCTGTAAAATAATACTGAATATACATTAAACCATATTAACTCCCAGAAGGAAAGTAAAACTAAAGTGGAAATATTTGGAAAACATAACATGTTTGGCTAAAAAATCATGTTCATAGCAAACAACTTGTGGACATATTTTATTTGTGTAGTCTTAATCCAATTAGATAAATCATTTTAGTTCTCAATAGATATTAACACATAACTAATGTAAGAAAATTGTGCAGATAGACCATTTGGAGGATTTACAAGAAATTGTTCTAATTATATGCCACACAATTAATCGTTTCTATTTCCAACCTCCCCAAAAGCACCTCGCCCAATAATTGTCAAAAGGTTGAAATCCTCAACACAAATTTTATGCCTTTTCAGCCGCATGTATTGAGTCTCCGTGCGCTCCAAATCCTTCAATAGATTAATTTGTTCTTCTTCTGAGACATCTGAAGATGCCAACTTCCTTTCAAGCACTGAGCGCCTACAAATATTATAAATAAGTTAAGAGAAACATGCCTCATCTATTACATAATCCATAATTTAGTCCCCAATGTAATCAACAACCTACATTGATGCAAGTACAAATTCCAAAATCGTTTTCAGTGGATCATTATGTCAAGCAGGCAACGCGAAAAAATGAAAGCCGAACAACATCATACATCTTATTGAGTTTATTCCCCAAAGGTGGGAAACATGTTAGATTTAAGCTTTTCATGAACAAAGATGGTATGGTTAGATAGCAGTCTCTGGCCTTGGACTTGATCAACTTGACAGGTCAAGAACAATGTGAACAGGTAAAAGTGGAAACACTCACAAGTGATTAAGAGAAGAGACAAGACAACCTATATGCCAAAATTCTAGCCCCTATGTTTATTAGGTAGAAATTTGTAGATTATAGTCTGAACCTATAATATTTGATGGTTCAAACATTTCATGCCCACTCATCTGAGTTCAAGGGCCTCTGCCACCAAGAAAACACTTTTCAATTGCAATGCAAACAATTCTAGACATCACTTAGGTCTCGTTTGGTAACCATTTGGTTTTTTGTTTTCAAAAATTAAGCCAATAAACACCCCTTCCACCTCTAAATTTCTTGATTTGTCATCTACTTTCTACCAATGTTTTCATAAACCAAGCCAAGTTTTAAAAACTAAAAAAAAATAATTTTTAAAAATTTGTTTTTGTTTTTGGAATTTAGCTAAGAATTCTACTCTTCTTGAGAAAGATGAAAATCATGGCAAGAAATTAAGAAGAAATAGGCTTAACTTTCAAAAGCCAACTGGAGAATACAAAAAAAGAAAGTACACTACAAATGGATCCTATCCAACCTGAAAAGAAATTAAGTCAAAAGCTAAAAGCTTCTCCTTCCATTAACTTTTCTACAAGTATAACCAATTTGCAATAAGTAACACATAATTTATATAGAAAGCTTATTTATAAGGTATTAATTTAGCTGCTGGCACATAACCGCGACGACGACAACAATGAATCAAAACAAGAAGCGACTATCCAGAACCCATCTCCCAAAATGCATCAAATGTGAGAAGAAACATGATAAAAACTGTATTAGAATGAAGAGTCACGATTAAAACATCATGTGACCGAAACTGAATATTATCAACTCATAAAACCATTGCATGTGTTAAGAGTAAACCTCAAATCCAAGTTCTTCTAAGGACATATTCAGTAATGATTCTAAAATGGCTAAAATCACTTTGTCGTTCTCAAAATCACCCTAAAGATGAAGAAGGGTGATTTTGATGATATGAAAATAATATTTAAAAGTACATAAATACAAACGTGATTTTAAATGTGACAAAAGCAAAATCACTTCCAAACATTCACTAATACAAATAAATAAACCATTAACAGGCGATCATGGAAGAATCAGATTCAAACCTCTCTTTGCGTTCTTCAATGTGCTTTTTTTGAGCCTTGTAATGATTCTCAATGTACTGTTTGGCTGCAGCGACCTTCTCCAAAGTCAAGCTCGAACCCACAAATCCAATTTCTTCCTCCTCCACGGCGGAGGGTCCCACTTCATCTTCTTCCCCGGCTTCAATCTCCTGATGATTCTCCATATATGCCCTTTTTTCTTTTTCTTTTTTGCTTCCAATTTCTCCTGATGATTTTGCTCAAGAAACCAGAAAATTTGTGTGTGTATGTTGTCTGAAATTCCGTTTTGTGATATGGGTAGGAGGTAAAAATTGTTAAGAAGAATGGGACCTCAAAAAATTTAACAAAGCTGACGACTTTTTTGTTCGTTTGGAAATCCAAAATGTTGACCTGACATGTGGGAAATGGTGATTCGTTCCTTCCATTACTTCCCCTGTTTTTGCAATGGCCTTCCACGTGGCACTGTCTCACGCGGTCCGCCATTTTCGCTCTCTCTCTCTCTGTTTCAAGGTGATGTATCATTCAATGCCATTGCAACCAAAATTCGAGACAGAAAACAGACAATGAGTTGTACCAGAAGAGAATTTATGTCCATTCTTTTACTATGTTCTTATTTTTTTGTTTTTACTTTTTATAATAATTTTGGATTTTTAAAATATGATGATAATTACAATTATATTTAAAGTTTGGGCCCACGAATAATAGAAATATAACTCTTGAGTTTATACCCATTTATATATTTATGTAAGTTTTAGTGTCTAATTTTAACATGTATATATGTCTCAAATTTAAATTTGAAAATTCAAGTTTAAACGTATACTTGTAACTAACACCATATTTATAATTTTTGTCTTACAATATGTGGGGAGGGTATACTCATTTTGGCTAATAATTTTGGGTTTAGGGAAATTTTCCTAGAGTATTATACTTTCTTTGTTTACATTATAAATTTGTCTTCATAAATATCAGCGAACTCCACATTAATATTAGTGAGTTTCACCCTATTTTTAAATGCATGTTAATGTGCAGCGCACTAAATAGAGGGAGTATGAAAATTTTCATAGTTATAGGAAATTTTCCTGCTATTTTGGTTCATATACTTTAAAATTTGTTCAATTTTAGTCCACGTACTTCTACTTTCGAGAAATCTTAAATTCAGTTTAGATTGCTTGATTATGATTGATTGTTTAAAAAAATTGTTATTTATTAGCAATTTTACTTTAAATTTTGAAAACGTATTCACATATTATATTCTCTTGAATGAAAATTATTATTGTTATTATTTAGCTAATTTCGATAGAAATTAACTTTGAGAGACTAGGTTTAAGATTTGTTAAAAGTACATTGATTAAAATTAGAGATTTGAAAGAATAAGGACTAAAATTAACAAAACCTTAAAAACATATCAAAATGGGATTTAAACTAAAACTTTGTAGTATTTTAGGCATAGCTTTTAGCATAATTACTTATCTATATTGAATAGATTAACCATAACATCATTCATGTCAAATTGTTAAGAATAAATAACATACCAAATTCTATTAAGAGATTGATGATAACTCTAAGATGATGGTAGCTTTAAGATGACTATTATCTTCCTCAATCAAAATTCTAAATGCTCTTAGTGGAATCTCTTTTTAGATGAGATTAAAAAAAAATTGAGTGCTTATTCTTTTGGTATCTAGTGAACATAGCCCTAAGTTTTCTTTACATACTAGTTCAATTAGGGTTCCCACTAAACCATAATCAATCTAGGAATAGGTTTCAATTCATTTAGTCCATACTCAATTAAGAACCTAGGACCTTAATTAGCTAGATCATATAACAAGTCAATCCTAATCTAATAAAATAACTCAATGCGATAAAATACTAATCCACACATAGATAATCATATTATATTATACGTATTATTGTTTAAAATAGGTCTAATAGTAGCATTTTAATAACAAGAGTTGACAACTGTTCCTATTTTTGGAGTTATGCACTTATGTTTTTTCTTAATAAAGAATGTATGTTTGGCTACATAATTTACAAAAATTAAATAAACAAGCGAAATATATGTTTTAGTTTGTAATGATGGGGCTTTTTTTTTTTTTTTTTTCCTTTTTTGTCATTTCTAAATTTAGTTTTATTGCTTAATATTTTAGCAAATATTTTTAGCACACATATACAAATCCTCACGTTTTGACGAATCTTTAATTATATCATTTTTTTAAGAAAATTATTTTAAATAGCAAAATTTTTAAAAAATATTTATAATTAATAGCAAAATACACCGTCTATTTGCCATAGACCGCGATAGATTGCAATAGACTACTATTTGTGTCAATGGAAAATACTTACAACTAATAGCAAAATACACCGTCTATTGCAATCTATCGCTGTCTATCGCAGATAGATAGTGAAATTTTACTATATTTGTAAATATTTTTGTTCCTTTTACTATATTGAAAAGAGTCATTTTTGTTAATGAATATTACATTTGTTTACGATAAACTTATATGAAATGATGTTATAATGAACTAGCAAGAATTTTAAGTGATAATTTGTATCCTCTAAAAGAATAAAATTTGAAAATTTCACTAATTTCTTAAAATTTTAAAAGTCAAACTCTAATTTTTTTCTTATAATTTTTGGTTGATTCATTGAACATTTGGCTACGTAAAATCCCAATTGTATTTTTTTATAAAAAAACAATTATTCATGTTTGCACATTAAACATTTATGTTTAAATACTATTTTAGTTTTTATATTTTTAATTTTCGTTTAGTTTGGTCTTCATAAATGTAAATGTTTAATTTAGTTCATATACTATTAAAATGTGACTATTTTGATTCCGTCTCTCGATTTTTATTTTTAGCTCGTTTTTTCTTTCTAAATTTTATGTTAAAATTTTCAAATAGTGACCAAAATGATCCATTTTAGAAGTAAAGGAATTAAAATAGATATTTTAAAAATACAAGAACTAATTTAAACTAGAATTATAAATACATGGATTAAAAAGTAAAATTCAATTATTAAATTATTACTTTCACTAGAGTGGAGGAACAAATAAGTATTTTTTTCTCTTATAACTCAAACATAAATATAACATTTCATTTTTATGTTTATTAAATTTCATTGTTTGATTCCATCAAAAGTGAAACATTATCGAGGGAATCAAACAAAGAAATTTACACATCTTTGGTAGAGCAAAAAATGTTTACTCAAAGTTGTAGCAAATTTAAAATTGAGTTAGACTACCGATTTGGTTCTCATGATTTGGACAAATTTTAAAATTTGAATTTCTATGGTTTTATAAGTTTTAATTTAATTCTCATCGTTGGAGTTTTGCTTTAATTAGAAGTTTTAATTGGGTCTTTTTGGTTTTGACTCATTTTCAATTTCTTCTTAAATAAATTCTCATAATCGTCCCAAAATTTTGTTCTATCCACTAAAAAAAACTTCACTTTTTTAATCCAACCTAAAACTCTAAAACAATCAACTAATACAATTATACACAAAGAAAACTACTATATGAAAGAGGACTATTTGTTAAGTTTGATTATGCCATGGAATAAAATTTGAAATTAAATCCAAACTATTAAATTTACGAGGGCTAAAGTGAAGCTTTGTTCAAACTACAACTACCAAATTTATAATTTAACCTTAAATTTATAGAATTATATTTATGTTGGTTAGAAAAACAAAATATAAGCTTATATAACTAGTAATCAATTGATGATGTTATCAATTTAAACATTGTTATCGGAATAAGAAACTAGTTATTATCTTAACGATCAATAATTTAAATCTTCACACATCGTTATTGAACTACAAAAAAATTAACTTATTAGGTTGGTAAGACAATGTACAAATTACTCTTTCAACTTAAAAGTGACTTTGATCAAATATGCTACCAAATTTGTTGAGTTCAGACTCTTACGATGTCATTTATTTTTCTTGTTAGATTTCGTACTCATCTTCAAATCCACCAAAATACTCTAGATATTGATGTTTGAAGTCTAAATTTTGTACCACATAAATTGTAAGTATGCAACAAACTTAATGAGTGGACTTCTTGGAATAGGCTAGAGTTGACTTTATTTTAAGTGATTTAGCTCATTGATGATAAGTATACGTTTTTCAACAATGACAACACTTGGATAACTAATATTTGTTCTCTAAAAGAAATCTACAGTTAATCACTTTCTCACACGTTTTTAGAATTTTAAGCCTAGTTGCTCTTGCTTACAAACTAGATCCTTCCATTACAACGACTTAAACCATAAAAGTTTATCTAATGTAATGCACAAGATATTTTCTTAATATTTAGGAAAGTATCATGTTTATATTTCTAATTCAAAATTATACAAACCATTATATATATAACCAACCATGTTAAAGGACTATTAGACCAAGTAGAAAGACTATAGGAGTTGGAGGCCCGATGAGCCAAGTTCGAAGTGCCCACCTGTTGAGGTTAGCACGAGAGACAAGAGCTCGCTCCATAAGGCGTCATCTGTATGGCCTTTGGCAGAAAAATTGCTTAAGCCTAAATCAATACTCTAGATAACTAACTCCTAAGAACCATTTTGGTCGAGGCCTCATGGTTGACCCCTTAAGAATCGACCAAGGCCATTTTGGCCAATCCTCTTAGGGGTCAGCCATAGCCTTATAATTGGTCGCCTCGGAGTCAACCCATGCCAACGTAATCCAAGCAAACAACTATCAATTGTCACAAGCACTCTCTCATAAAGGTCTATTATCATCCTTAAACAAGCCAACCAATCCAAAATCAAATAGTCTGTGGCACAATGGGCATTTCTCGCAACATCCACCCCGTTTTTTAAGAAAATGGATTTAGATAACTCGTTTAGAGAAAAATGTTTTTGCAAACATTTCAAAACATGTTGAAAAAAAAAAAAAGTCTATTGTAAGGCTAGAAAGCAATAAGGAACAACGACAGCTTAATAGTTTACAACTTTTGGTACAAAGGTATGATGGTTAGTCTTACTTCCAATATATGATATTATAAGCATCTTTGAGACTATCACTCTTGTATATACAAGTTGATGAGCTGTTACTTACAAAGAAAAGTACAAGAAAAAAATACTAAATTGCATAATGAAATACATAAAACAAAAGTATGATGAAAAAGGGTTGAAACAACCTAGTCAACTTAGACTTGAATACTTGAATCCAAATGGATGGTCAAAAAGTAAAAGCACCAACAACTTTGCAACCATCTAAGATAACAAAAGTGTGACCATAAAATCACAACAAAATTCTCATAGAAAATGGCCAAGTCCCAAATTATAAAATGCAATCTCCCATTCAAAAGATGCAAAAGAAAACATTGCTTGATTACATCCCTTTCCTTCTTCCAAGATGTAACACTACAACACTACCACTAACCACTAAAATGCCCTAAAACTACCGAATCCCTTTTTTTTTTTTTTTTTTTTTTTTTTNAAAGTAAAAGCACCAACAACTTTGCAACCATCTAAGATAACAAAAGTGTGACCATAAAATCACAACAAAATTCTCATAGAAAATGGCCAAGTCCCAAATTATAAAATGCAATCTCCCATTCAAAAGATGCAAAAGAAAACATTGCTTGATTACATCCCTTTCCTTCTTCCAAGATGTAACACTACAACACTACCACTAACCACTAAAATGCCCTAAAACTACCGAATCCCTTTTTTTTTTTTTTTTTCTTTTTCTTCCTCAAAATTACAAGTATACTTCTTATTCTAAAAACATGACTATACTCTATACCCAAATCTATATCCTAAAAAAACAATATTAAATATCTTTTCAACAAAAAAATATATAAATACATATATATATATATATATATATATATATATATATATTCTTCATCAAAGTTCCATGTCCCTAAAGAAACCCAGTTCCAGCAAGTCCATGGTGAAGAAGATTATGAGCAATATGATCCCTAGCTTGAATCGCACTCACCGATCTCAACCCATTACTCTCCGGCAACATTTCATCATCATAAAGCTCAAATTTCAGCTCCGGATCGAACTGTTCCTTCCTCATTTCACATATATTATGAAGAACACAACAAGCTCCAAGCACCACCGGCAGCTCCTGCAGTTTTACCTCTGTTCTTTTCTGCAGACAAGACCACCGCCCTTTCAGCCGCCCAAACGCCGCCTTCGCCGCTGCCTGGATTTCCCCAACTTTCTCATTAAAAGCATGCTGTGTCCATGTCAAATTTTGTACTGTATAAGGAACTAAAAGCCAATCCATTAATGGGTATCCTGAATTTCCGACGATGTAAACGTCGTTTAACAACCCCATGTTTGCTCTTTCGAAAAGAACGGATTTCTCAAGAACTTGATCGTCCGGCATCGATCCCGGCCACCCAATGCAAACGTCGGTGAATACCCCGGCGGGATCGACGACGCCTTGAACGGTGATGGAATATGAAGTTTTTTGGTTGCGTTCTGTATGGCGTTTGTTGAAATAAGCAGCAACGTTGTTTTTTGGTGCGATTATTGGGATATGCGTTGTGTAAATTGAGCCACCCACTTTGGGAATTCCTGAAATTGACTCGAATTCTTGCTTGATTTTGGTTAATTTTGATTCATCTGGCCATTGAAGGAATTTCGGCATTAGAACTTTACGAATTGCTGAACAAACCTCGAGGACTAATTTATGGCAAGTGGAAATTCCAAGCCCGAATCGCTTTGAAACTAATCGGAGTGGCTCGCCGGTGGCTAACCGCCATATACAGACGGCGACTCGCTGCCGGACCGGAATCGCAACACGAAGCATTGTGTCTTTTTTCATCACTGTCGAATCCAATTCTTTACAGATCATATCGAATGTCGATTTACTCATTCGGAATGCTCGTCGGAATTCCTCATCGGGAAAATCGGGGTGATTGCATTGATCCCACCAATCCTTGGATCGATCCTTCACCCATAGCCGTCGGTGTTGAGCTCCTCCGCCGCCATTTTTAGCCGGAGAACCATTCTCCGTCGTTGCACGGCGGGGTTTTTTCGAAAATTGAGTGAGATTTTGATCGGAGAGATGGAATTCGGCTGTGGGTTCGGCTTTTTCGGAATCCATAATCCAATTTTCTTGAGATTCTTCTTCGGTTTCGTACCAACAGGGGAGCTTTAGTAAATCATTCCCATCATTGAAAGAAATGTTGTTGAATTGACTTTGATCAATGTGATTTTCATCTTGTCGTCGCCGTTTTTTGGGGCTTTGATTCACACTGAAAGTGTTGGTATGATCCATATCGGAGAACAAATTGAAGATGGGTAATAATTCTTCCTGATTCAGAAATGGGAAGGAGGTGATTTCCATGAAATGGAAGAGGAAAAGACTAGAAAAATCCGAAGTGGGTATGAATGAAAGAAAAGATTAGAGAAAGAGGGGTTGGATTTTGATTATGCAAATGTGAAAAGGGAAGATGGAAGTGAGAATGAGAAATTAGGGAAAATGATGATATTTATATGAACATAGAAGGAAATTTAGAATACAGAAACGTGTGGCAAGTGGGAACGCGTAGAGGATTGTTTGACGGTGACTTGAAATTAGAGATTGGACCCATTTCTTTTTTTCTTTTTTTCTTTTTTTTGGATAAAATTAAAACCATAAACTTTCTATTACAAAAATCTACTATTAAAATTACAGCTTTCTACTTGTATAAAATTTTTATAACTTTACCATTGGTAGAAGTTGGGTCTCATTCTTACAATAAAAAATTTGAGACTATAATTGCAACTATTATCATGGTTTTGATAATTTGTCTTAAACTCAACTAGTGAAAAATACTAGACGTTTTAGATTTTGTTTCTATTCGGCGTTTGAAAATGCTACCGTCCTTAAGTTTTGAATTTCATTTTAGTTTAGTCTTTATATTTAATAATGTGAAGATCTAATTTTTTTTTGTTTCAATTTAGTTTTTATTTTTTAAGATTTATGCTTTTAGCGTCAAGTTTTTCTTAAATACTCAATTTTCATCTTCAATGGTAATGTCTATTAATTAATTTAAAAAGTTAAAAGACCTATGACTAATTAAGATTTACTATTTTTTATCTTTATGAAAATTAATTTTTTATAACTATTTTAAATTAATTAATAAATATCAACGCAATAACATATTTAATGAAAAATTAAAATTAAAAATGAAAATTTTAAAACATAGAAACCAACCTAAAATAAAATACGCGCTAAGATGTAACCTTTAGAAAATTTAAGGATAAAATATGAAATATTTTCATTAAATAAAAGGAAAAAGAAATAGAAAAAGGGGGTTTTGCAATGGATCTACGCGGTCAAGAATTAGGGGGCTGAGTCATTGAGCGAGTGGAGGAAGATGGAGCCGAAGGTTCCAGTTTTTATTAATTTTGGTTAAATAGGAAACACGTTCGCGCGGACCACCAGGCGCGTTGGGCTGGACATCGCTTAGGATCTAGGAAGTTTCTTCTTTGTTTTATTTATGTTCATTCAATCATTTACTTCTTTTTTTTTCTTTTTTCTTTTTTAGTCTAGTTTGATTTCAAAAGTTTTTTTTAATGATTGCAAACTTTAAAATAGGGAACTACAGTGGTTTTAGATCTCTCTTTGTTTATAAATGTTTAGAAGTTTTTAGCCTACAATAAAAATATAATTTCATCACTATAAATGATAAAGTATATAATTTTAAATACAAAGATTGAGATAGACACTTTTAGGCGATGCACCAAAGATGGAGAAGGCTTCTTTGTCCTCATCTCCATCCCTATCGAAATTTCTTGTTTAGTATCACGAATTCTCCATGAAGAATAAGTAGGAGTTAGAGTAATTCTTTTTTATTATTTTAAAAAATAGATCTCTTTTTGTTTGGGTAAATCATGAAGGTTTTTTTTGTCTGATTGGAACTCCTAACCTCTCATATTAGCAAATACGAATATGACTCAACTAGTATAAATAAGTATATGACATCAATTAAGAGGTCAAAGGTAGAGATGTCTACGGGATGGAGCGGGGACAAAGAAGGCTTCCACACCCCCTTTTTTAATCCCCAATCCTATGAGATTATTTGTTTAGTTACGAGGGGATCAAGTTTCTTACATAAAAATTTCTATCGTCTTATATTTTTTTAATATATTGTTTTTTTTAGAAATTCTTCATTTATTTTCAAATAAATAATTATGAATGTGTCCTTTGTCTAATTAAAACTTCTAACCTCTCATTTTTGCAAATAAGAATATAGCTCAACTAGTATTAGTTATAAAGTATGTAACCTCAATTAAAAGGTCGAGGTAGAGATGATGACTGGATGGGGGTAGAGACAAAGAAAGCTTCCACACTGGCCCCAATTTCAATCCTCGTCCTTACGAAATAATCCGTTTAATTTTAAGGAAATCAAGTTTCCCACGGGAAAATTCCTTTGTTTTTCAATTTATTATTTTTTAAAAAAGAAATTCTTCATTTATTTTTATGATGCTGATTAAACACATCACACTCCGTTATTGTTGACTATAAAAATATAACTAAACAAAAGACGTCTCAATTGTAATAATAATTAGTAATCTACACTTCAATCCAAGTTGATGTTCGAGACACAAATAAGCATCAAGTAGAAGTGCAATAAAACAAACTAAGCATATTGATTTATTGATTTGGTTTGGTTTTTTAATGTAAAATTGGACATCGTGATTAGTATTTATAGAAAAAGTTTAAGAAATGTTTGAATTGATTTTTTATTGAAAAAACCAATTAAAATCGAACCAAACCGATGGTATATATAACCTTATGTAACTTTTTAATATTGTAATTATTAGTTTATGCATATTTGTTGTTTAAAAAAATATATCAACTATTATGAAACATGTAGGTTTGTTATTTAGAAAAAATGTGAAGAAAAAAATAAAAATGTCTAATTTAAAAAAAACGAAAATAAAAAAATAGAAAAATTATTATAAATAGAAAAAAATATCAAACTATTTACAAATATAACAAAATTTTAGTTTTTATTTGTGATAGACAACGATAGGCCAAACCCAAATTGACATCTATTACTTTACCAAATATTATAGTTATTTTGAACTATGTTTCAACATATCCCTAAAAACGATAAGAAAAGAAAAAGTTGAAAGGAGTGTAGGATTGGTATGGGTCGCGCGCGGGCTGAAAACTATACATCCAACCAAACAGAAGCCAATCAATTTGTTTTGTCTTTTTATTTATTTTTTATTAAACATTAGTTTGAATCATTTTTTATAAAATCGAACAATTTGATTTAATTATTGGTTGGTTCTAGAAATAATAATAATACATTAAATTAAACTATAATAAATAAATAAAGTACGAAGCGCACCTTAAGCATGTGCGTGAGAAGCTAGTTGACTCGTAATTCAACTTTTTTTTAGAGGAGATTCGCTATTCAACATAACCAACCTTTTGTAGCAACTAATATTATATATATATAGATACGAACAAAGTAATTTATTTTAATGTTGATCATATATTTTCATTAATTATAAATATTTTGAAGGGAAAAAATATACCTTTTTGTCCCTATATATTTGGTTTAAATATTGTTTGGATTGACTAAGATTTTTTTTTTCCCTTCTCAAAAGGTTATTTTTATTTAAACATTTTATTTTTTTATAAATAAAAAAATTTTAACCTAAAAACACTCATGTATTTGATTATAATTTTTTTTTAACGAGTATGTTTTTATATAAAGGTTCGTATTGACTAATAAATAATATGAACTAATAATTTCAAGTTTGTATTTAAAAGTACTTTTACCAATTGAGATTTTTATTATTTGAGCATATGATCGATTGAGTTTGTCACTGAAGTTATGTTTGTTAGAGTTGGAAGTTGGAGTCGGTAGTTGCAATTGGTTGACAAAATTATTCACAAGAGGTGGTTTCTCGATAATGATTGTCGACGGAATTATGTTATGAGTGGAGGTAGCTAGTAGAGGAGGGTGGTAAACGATGACATCCATGCTGGAAGTGAGTGAGAGGATTAATGAGGGTATTTTGGTAATTATATATATATATATTATACAAATTAAGGAGAAATTAACTATTAAATACTCAAAAAATCTTTTTTTAGAAGTTGATTTGAACTGTTTCTCTCAAATCAACTTTTCTCAAAATGATTTTCTTCTAAAAATAGACACTTGAAAAGTTTAACCAAACACATTCTTAGTTTTCATTTAGTCTATGGATTTTAAAACATTTCACTTTGAGTTCAAACTTAGTCTATAAGTTTTCATTTAATCTTTGAGTTTTGAGTTAATTTTCATTTTGATCATTAAATCAAAATGTTACATTTCTATCTTTGAGTTCAAATTTTATTTTCGTTTAGTATGTAAATTTTAAGATTTAACCTTTTAAACTTGATTTTTCACTAAATATACACTTTCACTCATTAGTCATTAGGGTTAATGTATCCATTAACTTTTTACAAAAATAAAAGAAACACAATAATTAATTTTCACCAACTTTCCATCACTATTAAAATTACTTTTAAATTTTTACTTTATAATTATTTTAAATACATTAACAGAAAGTTAATGCCAAAGGCCAAAGCCAGCATTATGAAAAACTCATGTATAAAAGTATAAAATATTGAAACCTAAGGACCAATAAATTCTAAATTCTAAATTCAAGTTCAAATATAGCACTTTAAAACTCAATGACCAAACCGAAATTAAATTCAAAACTTAAGAGTGAAAATAAAACATTTTAAAACTTATGAACCAAATGAAAATTGAACAAAAAAATCTAGAGACTATAAATACTTTTCCCTATTTTGAATGTAAATTTATAATACTGCACCCAAACATTTTAAGGATTGTTTTCAAATATAGTAAAGTGAGTCAAAATATTTACAAACATAGCAAAATGTTATGTCTATTACTGATAGACACTGATATAGCATCTATTACTGTCTATCAGTGTCTATCGTTTCTTATCACTGATAGATAGTGACATTGACATTTTGCTGTATTTAAAAATATTTTCAGCAGTTTTACCATTTAAAACAATTATCCATATTTTAAATAATAAACTATATTTTACCTTCATAGTTTATTTTTTAATATCTTACAAGTTAATTATTTCGTTATTTTTTTAAAAAAAAATATATAGTTTAAAAGAAAAAAAGAAAAAAGAAAAAAAAAGAAGTCGAAGGTGCATGCCAATCGTAGCACTTGAAATGTTTCTTTAAATAGACACTTTTTAAAATATTTATTAAATAAAAATTTGACCGGAATTAATCAAAGGGTTGATAGTTGGTAAGAGACCTATTTAAACTTTCAACTCCACGAGGACTACATTCCTATTAATAAAATATGTAAAATTAATTTTGTTTTGGTTTATTTTTTTATTATTATTATCATTACTACTACCACCTTTTTACTCTACTTTATAGATTGAGTTTTGATATCCTTATGTTTTGACTATGTTTAGTAATTATTTTGTTTTTTATTTTTAATTTTTAAAAATTAAGTTTATTTCTTCTCTATTTCTAACAATGATATATATATTTAGTACAATAGTTGAATTCTTAGCCAAATTTAAAAAGCAAAAGTAAATTTTTAAATGCTACTTTTTTTAGTTTTCAAAATTTAGCTTGGTTTTTTAACCATTGGTAAAGGATAGATAACAAATAAATAAATTTGGAGACAAAAGTAGTGTCTATAGGCTAAATTTTTAAAAATAAATACAAAAAACCAAATAGTTACCAAATGGGGCTTGTTTTCTCATTTTAAGTATGAATTTGAGTTTAAACTTTAAATAAATAAATTTTGATAATTATTATTGTTGATGTCAAATTTTGGTCAAAGAAAAAGAGTAAGGTTGTAACGGCAACGACACATTTGTTTATTGGGGAAAGAACGTGATCGGTAAAATAAAGAGAAACTTGTTGAGTACAATAATTGTGGGGATGAGGGATCGAACCTCCCACCTATAGGATAGAAGGTCGTGTTAATTACCATTGAGTTAAGCTCGCTTTAGCTTAGGAGTAGATGATCTTGGTTATCTTCAATAAAGTTTTGAAAATACACTAGGATAATCTTTCAACTCACCAGGGTGGGGGCATGTCCCATTGAACATTTTTCTAGGCTTAGTATCAACCTTGGTCGAGACCAGACACCTTCTTTTAGGACCATTATTCTAGTCGTAGAGGTGGCGTTTTGGGTCGGGACAGGTGTGGGACGTACTCCATTAGCTATTTTGCCAGCTCAATTGAGGTTGAGCACATTGATTTGAGTCTTAGCCCAAGCCAACTATGTTCCCTAGGCCCATTTTGGTCCCGAGGTATTATTTTCAAGTTGAATTGTCATGTTATTTTCTTGGCCCTGTTGCTTTTGTTCTTATCTTATGCCCATTATGTCATTTAATCCAAAATCACCCACAACAATTATTATTTTGTCATTTAATATACATCCATTCAAAACTTGTCTCAATTGACGTGTATGTTGTTTAAGTACATGTTAGACTAATAACAATTGACAAGCAAATAATGACAAATCTCATTTTGATTCTTACATTTTCTAAATCTTTTTTAATCCTTGAACTTTTAAGAAATATATCACGAAGTTGTTAGTTATTAAAAACAAAATTTAAATTTAGAAACTTATTAGACATTTTAAAGTTTATAAATTTTTTAGACATAAAGTTAAAAGCTTAGACTCCATTCATAATCATTTATGCTTGGTTAGGTAACGAGTTTGTTTTCAAAACTAAGCTTGGTTTTTTAAATATTAATAAAAAGTTGATAATAAAATATTAATAGAATTCCTAGTTATTAATTTCTTTGTTTATTGTCAACTCTTATTTCGGTTCGATACATCCACCTAGGAGACTCACTTTTTGCTTTCGTCTTACGACTAGCAAGCATAGTATGTTGACTTTTCTCATTCACTTACATCACATATACAAGTGCTCTTACGAGCGATTCGTCTACTTTGATTTTCGACACCACTTTTTTCTTTCAAAAAATGAAGAACTAGTAAATGCAGGAAGCAATTAAAGGCGTAGTTCTTCCTCTACGCTTCGTCTCCGATGCGTAGGATCGATCTCCGTGTGCGTTAGAGAATACCAGAAACCTTTACTAAACGAAACTAATAAGGACTTGCCCAAAACCTGGAGCTAACATTTCAATTGAAAATTGTTTTAAAATTCAAGATAAGTTTTGAAAACTAGATACGGTAGTTTTTAGAATTTAGCTAATGTATACTTATGGATAAATTATTTAAAACAAAAAAATTATGAAACCAACCTTAAATTATTCTTTTTCACTATTTAAAGATTTAAATTCAGTATTTAATCTAAAAACGCACGTGCTGAGAGGGAAACCGACGGGAAACACGCAATTACGGCCGCAATTGGCACGCTTTATTGATCGCTTATGCAAGCACTAGGAGTCATAAAGGAATCACGCTTACGTCACAAATACATATCAAGAGATTTTATTTTATTTAGTTTTTTAATCTTAAATTAAAATTACATCTGATGGGAGTTGACCTTTGACAAACAAGAGTTGGTAGTCAAACGGCGAAGGCGATTATTCTTTTATAACTTTGTAATTTTATAATAATAATAATAATATTATTATTATTACTACTACTATTTTATCAAACAGATTTCAAGTGGGGAATTAGTGGAATTGTTTATTGTTATTATTTGCATTGTCATCCACTAATGCCAAGGATGGTTGAGATTTAAAAAAAGAAATAATAATATAAAAACATGGGTTGAATTTGGAAGGTACCTGAAACTTGATTCTTGGATTGTCTATTTTTAAATTGGATGTGATTTGTTTGTTTAATAAAAGCGTGTCAAAATTATTAAAAGCTGTAAATTGGCTACGACCCTCGAAATTTATTTATTTTTTTTAAATCAAGTCATATAAAATGTTTGTTTAGATTGTTTGATTAAAAAATAAATAAAATATTTGTACAAAGTTAGTAAAAAAATACTATTTTTTTTATAATAACTTATCGTAGTATGATATCAAAGAAATAATAATAATAATAATTATTATTATTATTATTGTTGTTGTTATTGTTTAGATTGTATGAATAGTAATGTCTATGTACAACTATGTGAGAAAGGTAACTAACACAAATCACCTTACAAAACGTTTCCCACGTACAACCGTGTGAGAAAGGCGGCGAACAAACATGACCTCATAATCCTTTCCCACATGTTTTTTGGCTTTCGATGGAAGTTTACAATTGCCATTATATCTCCATGCGAAAATTTTCGTTAACAAGGTACATTTTTCTTAAATTGACACCATATAGTCAATATGTCATTGTTTATAAAATGTCAATTGAAATTTAAAGCCAAAATTGTTGTAGTGTTATTGTACCTCACGCTCTCGTCTTCAACAAGTTCATTTTCTATGAGGAGAGTACACAAATATGATAGTAAGGGACTTTGCATCTGAAATTTGTTGGGCTTCTCTCTCTCTAGAGCATATGTCTCAACATTTTTGTTTAGTAACTTTGTTTACTTGAAGATTAGTAGGTGGTCTCTCGGAGCTTCTGAAGAAGGATTATCAAATGTGTAAGCACAACTATGAATCACAATGAACCCTATTTTGTTTTGGTATTTGTCTATAATTACATTATATTTTTTTTTTAAAAAAATCATGTTTTTAGTCGAACATTTAATTTAAAGAGGTAAATCGTGCTGTGATTAATTAAACTATGTTTGTGTCAACCTTTTAAAAGTAACTTTTGATATATTAGTTAAACATGAAATTTAAAAAGTAATTAATTAAAATTTGGATGAATATATTCCTTAGTCTTTTTTCAAGTTTGAAATAAAAAATCTCTAACCAAAGGAAAAGAGCCACGTAAGTATCACGTGGAAAGGTATAACCGAAAATTTCCACACAATTCATTTTTAGAGGGTAAAGGAGGAAGTTTCAGTTGTAAAGCTCTAAAAAGTACGGTGGATATATATATATATATATTAAATATTTATCTACAAATACATAACGGGACCCACATGTCAAGAGATAAGATATTTATTTATTTTTTCATAATCACACGTTAAACTTAGGATGTCAAAGTGAGCTTAGTTCAACCGTAGTTGATATGTCCTTTATTTTTAGAGATCGAAGATTCAATTCTCTATCCTATATCTATTGTCCTAAAAAAAATTGGGTGATTGATAGTATATTATCATATAGAGAGTCAAATATTTTTTGTTTATACAGTCACCTTGAGTCTCTCTAGGTAGTTAATTAGGTTGCGTAGTTTTAGAATTCGAAATGATGTGAGACTTATGACGAGAGAATCTAGGGACACTTTTTTGTTGGGACTTGTACTTGTCTTTTAGTTCTTTAAGTTGTGGTTTAGTTTGTTTGTGTTTTGATTTCAAGTTGTAAAATTCAATTTTCTTCGTTACATTTAAAAAACACAGGCTACAAAAATGAGCAAATATGTACTTTTATCACACAACTAATTAAAATATATATTTTTATCTGAGAGTTGGAATCTTCCATTTTACATTTGTGTTGAATCCAAAGAAACATATAAGAAATGTGCCTTCTCCAACATTAAAAAAAAGAAGTTAAATATACAATTCTATCTCTAATTTATACAGTATTCTTAAATTTATATTTAATCTCATTTTATATACTTTCGAGACTGTACATTTTGAATATGGTTATTTTTAAATATAAAAAAATGAACCAAAATATTTATAAATATAACAACATTTTATTGTCTATTTGCAATAGACTACGATAAACTACATTTCATTGTCTATCGCGATTTATTGTGGTTTATCATAAATAGATAGTAATATTGTACTTTTGTCTTTAAAATAATTTCCCTTTTGAGTATTGCTATTTTAAAATGATCATTCAAATATTTGAACTTTTAAAAACAACATTTTTTCCTCCAACTTTAAGATTGTCTATTTAATTATTAAACATTAAAAACACGAAAACGTTAAAAACGGGATGTGTAACATTTTGAAACCTAAGTATTGTAGAGAAAACTAAACCTAAAATCTAGGGATCAAAAGTTATCTTTCCGAAAATAAATTATATTTCTTAAATATAAAAATGTAGTCAACTAAATTAAATCTTGATCGTCAGTAAACAACACAAAATTGAGCCTATTGATAAACTATAATGATTATTGACTTATTTAGTTTTAAAGCGCTTGATAAGTTCATGGTAGCCGCTACTTATAATTTAATAATTTTTTGATATTCAAATATTATAGAGTCAGTTGTATACTAAAATTAGTTGAGATGTACATTATAAATAAAAGAAAATGGGTGATAAAGCTATTTTAAATATTTTTATTAATAGTTATCTCTCAAACCAATAAATCAGAATTGTATTTATATATTATTTTCTTTTTAAAGGATTTATATATTATTTTCTAAATGAGAAAAACCTCTCCAATAATTAAAGCGACATTATTTCATCTATGTTATTTCATACTAGGACGTTTATACCAAAATTACCTTTTTAATTAAGTTGATTCGTAATTGATTGACAAATATTAATATTTTAAATAGACCTGTTTTACCTAATGTTTATGGGTTAAGATAAGTTCAAATTTATTATGGATTAGATAAGTTCATCCATATGCAACGTGTAATATACTGTGCTAAGCAAATTCAAACTAAGATTAATATTTAGAAAAAATATTAATTTATATTCAAACTTTTAAGATTTGAATTAATAATTGTATTAATTTAAATTTTGAACTTTTGTAAAAGTATAAATTTACATTATCTTTTGAAAATACCTGATGTGAAATTCATAATTGTATCAATTAAACATCTAAACTTTCATAAATGATTCAATTTAGATTCTTAAACAAAATTTTATTTGAAAGATTTTCATGCATTTACTCTCATCTTATCGCCCATTTTGTAAAATCAACATTTAAAATAACCTACGCACGTTTGAAAATTAATGCATGGACGCTTTCCAAAAGTAATCGTCATGAATGGCCTAAATTAATTGACTTATGACAATTATAGGTCGATAGAATGAACAAAATATGATCCACTAATATAATATGATCATAGATCTTAGGTTGTAACTTGATCATGAGCGAATTTGTTGACATTACACTCACGAAGTATGAAAAGTGTCAAACATTGGAAATTATTTGGGAAAGGGTTAAGAAAAGAGTTTAATTGGCTTAAATTATAAGTTTCTCGGTTGGTCGAATGAAAATTAAAAAGTATAAACCGATACACTTATTAAAGTTGAATTTTAATGGATAAAATTTACAAAAATAAATTAATAATATAATGTCACATCAATAACTTTAAGCTTCATTAATACTCTGTGACCCAAAAATAAAACAAAATAAAATCCCAACAATTGATAATGCACATTAACAGTTGAATAATGATAAGATGGAAAGATGACAAATCTTAGAGACCAAACTACATTTGGCCTTTGATTTTGTTAATGGAAGAGAATAATTATTAAAATATGAAAGGTTCAAAAGAAAGAAAAGAAAAGAAAAGACCCATTTAAAACGTGGTGATAAATAAAACTTTAAAAAATAAGAATACTCAAATTATGCCACACGTGCAAAATGTTTCGCACTTAAATCTCATTTTATTATCTTTCGACTTGTATTCCTTTAGTTACTTGATTTGATTTTTTTAAAGTTAAAATATCATTTTAATTTTTATACTTTAAAATTTGTTTAATTTTAGTTTTTATACTTTTAATATTCAATTATAATTTCTATATTTTCAATAAATCTTAAATTGATTTATAATTTAGTCCATACTGTTTATTCGTTGACTTTTTTCATTACTTCTTATTTTTCATTAACATTTTTACTATAAATTTTGAAAACATATTCACATATTGTATTTCTTTGCATTAAAATTATTGTGATTATGTAATCAATTTCGATAAAAATTAATTTCGAGGGACTAAATTTAAGATTGATTGAAAGTAAAATGACTAAAATTGGATAGTTGAAAGTATAGAAACTAAAATTGAAAAAATTGCAAAGTATAAACACCAAAATAATATTTTAAATATTTCTTTTATAAAGGAAAAAAAAGTAAAACCAGTAATTTTATTTGCTTTCGTTCTTCAAGCTCTTCTAATTGAATCAAAATGGTCAATTTATTTTGTCTTTTTGCATATTATAAAAGCAATTTTTGGGAGTAATTTTTTAGACCGGGCATAATTGACATAAAACAGAAACAAAACATTTCTTTCGCGTATTATAAAAACATTTCTTTCGCGTATATCACGTTTAGGGAGTAATTTTTTATCACACGTTTTTCTTTTCTTCTATATAAGTAGAATTTTTGGGAGAGTATATTTTTTTTCGTCTATACTTTTCTTTTTCTTGTATGGTCTCATGGTTTCAAATTGTCGTATTTTATTTTCGAAGTTTGAGTTTAGTTAATTTAGTTTATAAGTTTTGTTACGAGTGATTTTAGACCGCAAGGCATAATTGACATAAAACAGAAACAAAAACGACAAAACTAAGAAAATAATAATATTTGGGTTAAAGTAGCTCTTGGAACCAAAACGGTCATAGAGGAGAGGGTTGTCAATGTGCTCGATCATAGCCTTCGCCTTGACTGGGCCTAACAAGATGCCTGACGAGGCATGTCCGGACCCAAGAATATCATCCTAAGGCTAAAATGGGCATAGGGGTAGGTGCTCGACCTTGGCCTTGGCTAAAGTCGAGGAATAGCAAAATGGCCAATGAGGCATGGCTCGACCCAAGGAGATAAAGGATTATTTGAATGTAGCTTCAAAATTTTATAGATTAACCTAGGTAATCTATTCCTATAAATACATCATTTTTTTAGTACCTATAAATACATAATTATAGTTATAGGGGGAAGAAGTCAATTCTTCCTCTTAAATCCTCAAGTTTCCACACTCCTTGACTCAAGCATCAGAATATGTGTAGTGAAAATCACTCAAAAGTGCTTTATTTGCTTCCAACTCAGGACCTCTTATTGCTAATTTGTGTGGTTCAACGTGCTATACTAAGTAAATTTCATAAATTGAGCTACAGGAACAAGTTGTGAGGAACCGAGGCAGAAAATAGGGCAAAAACTCCTACTTTTAGGATGTTTTTTTGCAATTTACCCTTATTTTAATTTGACAATTGTAAAGATTAAAAGTAAGAATTGGCAAATACTTAAGGGGTAAAAAGCAAGAAATGCTAAATTTTAGTGGGGTGTAATTGCAACATAGTTTTTGCAATTCGTCCTTAAAGTAAATATGATGCAAAAATGTTTTTAATTTATTTTAATAGTAATAAAAAAATAGCAAAAACAATTTATTTATTTCAAAATAATTGATTGAAAATAAAGTCTTATTATGATTTGAAATCTAAATCAAACCTCTCATGTTCCATCCGCAATCTCCTTTCCCTTTCCCTTTTTTTCTTTTTTTAATTTTATTTTTCTCTATAAATTGAATTTAATTTTGTTAACTCACCCCCAATTTTGTTGCTTTCATATTGAGTTTTAGAACTAATTTAGGAGCACTTCAAAAAACTTATGAAAAAAAGATTAAGTGTATATCCGTAATTAAATGTTTTATTAATTAATTCCCTTAAAAAATTGTATTATTAATTAATTTATCAAGTTATTATTTAGTCCAATTACACAATTATTAATGCCAAAACCATGACATCTTCATATATTTCTTGATATTTTGTCTCTTTTTAATTTAAATATATACTTATTTGAATGAAAATACATTTTTACTTATTTATTAAATTAAATCATTTTTTAATAATAATAGTTTAAATCATTAGTATTTCCTTATTGTTATATTAAACAATATCTGAATAATAATAGAGTTTCATCAGTTTTTTTTGATCGAGATTTATTTATATTATATCGAAATCACATATCAAACATTTTTTAAAAGACTTATATTTTTAAAGTTGATGATACACTGCATCGCACAGAGTAATAAACTAGTATATATAAATGGAAGAGAATCTTTGCATTCTTATTTAACTATTTTGCTTTACATTTTTATAAAAAATTATTTTGTTCTTCGTCGTAATTACACGATGCAGTGATTTACCATGTGTGTGGGTGTGGTCTAAACCATATATATGAACATAGCATGATTTGATGACGAAGATATGTTGAGCAAACAATCACATCATTTATCACAATTACAATTATTTGGATCGAAGTGGTTACACGATGAACTGGTGTATTATTTCATATATTAGTATAATCAGTCAATAGACATTAAACATCCCACTTTAATCGTAGGTATATATTTAAATGGATAGCCAAGTGTCCTTGCCCAATAAAATTCCATCCATTTCAATTTTGTATGTCTCTTCAAATAGTTACAACTATTCGTGTCAAATAATGTAAAATAATAGTTTATTAATTTTTATGTGCATAGCATGTGTTATGACTTTTGAGTTAATTTATAATATATATATATTAGTGTGAACGTGGAAGAAACTTATTTTTGGACAATATTAACTTTATATTTTCAAATAATACCAAAATTATCCTCCATTTTTTTTTTTAAAACTCTAATTCAAATATTGGATCCAACTCCACTCCACAGTGGTGGCTTGTAACAACTACCAAATGAACTTCTCTAATGGATCAATGAACATTTAATTTTCTAAAAGACACTAACTTTCAGTATTCTCCCATTCAGCATAAGAAAGTTTTAGATATTAATAGCTTTTACATTAAATTATAATTAATATTAAATTTTCAAAACTTGTGGAATTTTAATAGTTTTGCAATCTCTTTGAAATTTTAATTTTTTTATAGTTTTATCTAGCAATTACGTGTATTATTATATTTCAAGTAGTAATTTTTAGCTCGATCTTGAATCCCAATGTAAGACACCAATATTTATCGGTGTCGAAACTTATAATCAAATTGAAATTAAATTCAAAACTCAAAGGTAAAAAAAAGTGATATTTTGAAATCTATAGACCAAATGAAAACTAAGCTAAAAATTTAAAGATAAATATAGAAAATTTTAAAATCTAATGACCAAATAAAAACTATACTCAAAATTAATAATAACTAAATTCAACTATCTCCAAGACTAAATTTGCAATTTAATCTTAAAATTAAAAAAAAAATTATTAGAAATGAAAAAAATATTAAACTATTGATAAATAAAAAAAAAATCACTATTTATAACAGTAAATCGCGATAGACTTTAGAACCGATAGAAGTCTGTTACAGCTGCTGCTTAGTGATAAAAGACAAATTTTTCTTATACATTCTTCTCCTATTTGAAAACACCCTAAAATTATTTAAAATTACAATGCTTTTATGCCACACACCACACAAAATAGTCATATTTACATACGTGGCCAGAAAAGTGTGGATTTCATCGTTCTTGAATGCACGAAATTAAAAGTGATTTGGGCCTTCGAAGGCTCAGTTCAAGTGACGGCCGAGCTGCTCTGGAATGGCGTACCTTCTCAGCCCATCAACGCCGCCATCTGCCATTCATCTGAGACCAAAGGTTTTCCTTTCTTCTACAGTTTCTCCGGTTGTATTGAAGCTAAAAGTTTCAACTACTGTCTTTTTATCGTCTATTTCTTTGTCGAATCTATTTGACTGTGTTTATGTAACTTACAGCGTAGTAATCGAATTGTAGTTTGTTGAGTATTTGTAGACCGTAATGAAAAATGATTGTGAATTTGGCAATTAAAGTTTTCCTAGAGTTAGGATGTGCACCGTCGGGAGGAAATTTGTGAAACCAATTAGAATCTCGTCTGTGGGAAGAAGGGTCGCTTGTTATGGCTTGCTGGGTGTGTGCGATTTTATGGACTTTGTGGAGTGAGCAGAATAGTAGGATTTTTAGAGGGTGGATAAAGACCCTAGTGACTTTGGTCTTTTGTTCTTGTTTTCTTTCATGTTTCTTTGTGGGCTTTAGTTTTTTTTTTTTTTAACCATTTTAACTATTCTATATAGATAGTATTTTGGTTTTTTGTTTGTCCGTGTAATGTTTCATTTTTTTTCAATGGAAGTTGTTGCTTCTCTGATTGCAAAAAACAATAAACACTTCATTTTTAGAGTTGATATTTGTATAACAAGAAAATTTGTATAATATCATCTTGTTTGCAACGTTCAATGAGTGTTGGCCTTTTTCTTCTTCTGAAGAACAGGTGAATCTTCTCAATTTCAGTTCTATATCTACAAACCCTTCATTAAAAAATTATGGGAAAATAGGAAGGACCGGTGGTTATCATGGAATTTGCCTTACAACAAGAGCCAAGGGGGGTATTGAACAAGATATGCTTGAGAAAGATAAAGAGCCAATTGAAATTGATGTTGAGCATGGTAAGCTTTCATGTTCTTAATATTTTCATATATATATTGGATCATTGCTTCACACATGCAGTTTAAGCTGACTTAATCTCTCTTGTGGAGTAAATTTCACTGCCGTTATGTTTTGTAATTTAACATGGTTTTGGAGCATGCTCAATTCCATATAAAGTCATTTCCTCTCCAATTAATATTGATTTCCACTTGATGAGTCTTCTACAAATTTTTAAGTCCACAAGTGAGGGAAAATGTTAAATGTTGATATAATTAAGAAAACAACTTGGGTGAAGCAATTAAAAATTGCCACGTGACATTTTTGTAAAAAAAATTATTAAAAAATTATTTGTTGTGTGTAGAGAAGGGGGGAGCATGGGAATTAGGTACAACCTAGGTTGCACCTAAGTATTGGTTTATAATTAAAGTTATCATAACTCATCAGCTTAATTTCTTTAGTCAATCAATGATTTAACAAAACCTTTATGTGTCTAGTTTTGCTTATCTTTGTGTTAATCCTAATTGAATTCCAATGACCTCCAGATTATGGAGCAGTTGGTGTTCACCATGTTGGAGTACTTTGTGAGAACCTCGAGAGGTCGCTTCACTTTTATCTAAATATTCTAGGTAAGTCAATTCTTTGTAGATTGATATGCATGTTGAATATTCATAGGAGGTACAAATTTAAAGGATGAATTTCAGGTCTTAAAATAAACGAAGCAAGGCCACACGATAAGCTTCCTTATAGAGGTGCTTGGTTGTGGGTGGGTGCTGAGATGATTCATTTAATGGAACTTCCAAACCCTGATCCTTTATCTGGACGACCTGAACATGGAGGCCGCGATCGTCATACTTGTATTGGAATTAAGGACGTATCGAAGTTGAAAGTGATCCTTGATAAAGCTGGTAAAAATCTTCCCTTAACAAAGCTGAATAGTTTGTTACTTTTCACATTACAAGACATAATGGTAGAATTACATTTATTATTTCTAGCCAGTACTAAGAAAATGGTCTTCCTTTTTTGTGGGTTTCTCTTTTTTTTGCGATATGTCTGTGTATTCTTTCATTTTTTCTGAATGAAAGTTCGGTTCTAAGGTAAGAGAAGGTATATATATATATATATATGTCAATGGTTTCATATCTTACTGCTGGATCATGCAGGTATTCCCTATACGCTTAGCAAGTCAGGAAGGCCAGCAATCTTTACAAGAGATCCAGATGCAAATGCTTTAGAATTTACTCAAGTGGATGGCTGATTCAGTTCTTATCGAAAACTCTTTTTATGACCTATGAGCTTCCTTTGCTTTAAGAAGCACCTCACGATCTTCAGATCACTGAAAAGGTCAGTTGCAATATACTATGGTTTCGGATGAACAAACAACATATATCATCTTATTGCAAGGAAACTAGAATATGCATATGTATGCATATCATGTACAAATAAGCAAGCAATATGCTATAAATGTATAAACCGTGCATCTTCTCTTCTGAAAAGATTATCTCTGTATTTTCTCTTTTTTCTGTAAGCCATAATATTAGTGGTGGCTTAGAGTTCTACTGGTCTAATCTTTGAGGCTTCCCTTGAAGGACATTGGCTGTCGGTAATTGTTTTTAACCTTCAAAGGGGTAGTTAAGATAAGAAACAGAAGGCTAATTTAAAGTTAGTGCCTAATTCAATGGCAGAAATAAAACTACTTCGCTAACATGGCTTCTCTTATGGAAAAGGAAATTGATATTGAATTTGTCAAAGAATTCAGTTTGAAGTAGAAAGTATCATGAAGCACTGAAACGTGTTATTGAATCAGGTGATAATTTTCAGTTTTCAAACTCAACAAACTTAGAAATACCGAGTTTTCGAGGACTGAAAAGGGAACAATGTGTTACTGAAACAGAAATGATGATATAGTTGACGATCTTCATGCAAACATGTAGGAGAAGGAAAGGAGCTGGTTGAGAGAGAGACAGATTAAACTTGGTATTAAGATACCCAGGTAAAGACGGTGACAGATAGAGAGAGAGCACACAGAATATCGAGCATAAGCGGCAATGCAAGAAAAGAACTATGTGTGCTCACTCTCTTCTGTTACCTTCCTTGACACTTTAGACACAGGTTACCTTCCGTTTGTTGAGAAAAATTTCCTTCAGCCATTAAGTTCCACTGGAAAACGAGGATAAGTGGTAACAGAAATAGGAATTTGGATGGTTGATCTGAATTGATATAAGGCAATACTAATTACTGATATTTATAAGAAGGGCACTTCTGTTACCTATTAAAAAAACACATTAAACTTCTGCTTTGAACTCTTATTGGTTACCCTATCCTAAAGCTCTGGTTGGAAGTACTTACACCACTTGGTTTGGGAATGGGCAATATTAGACGTTAAGGAACTGGATTATTCTTAGCACATTGGAGCCGATTTAAATTGTTCTTTGTTAAATGATCATTTGTGCAATAAAATTGTTGGTCCTTTACTGAGTGGTAATTTGTTAACATTTTTTAATCCTTTACGTCAGACACCATTAACGTCTCTTCGGTTAAGAAAGAAAGAAAACGTAGTACTCTGTGTAATCCAGGCCTTATACCCTCTTTTGATCTCAGAGTGTTAATTGATTTCATAGTATTTTTTGGCACGAAAAACTCTTAGATGTCCGCCATCGCCATGAGCCCTTTGTGGGCTGTTTGTCAGCTTGCTTCTTCGGTTGATTTCGTCTTTTGAGTTGACCTATGTGAGAGTTGTCCGGGCAGATAACACAGCCACCCGCTATTTCCAAACACAGAAGAAGCTTCACCCATCCCCAATTTGGAGTTCGATTTATGGCAAACTACTAGCACTGATGTGGTGTTGAGCTGACCACACTTCGATGCCTAAGTTAATACATGGGAGTGTATAATTCAACCAAGCACAAAGAATAAGGTTAAGGTTCCCTTTTGGAGTTTACTTACTTCTCCCCCTTGGGAGTTGTCAAATGAGTCTATTTATAATGCTCTCCCTCTGAGTTCGTCTGTGGTTACGTGTAACGCCAGTGATGTCAGACTGGTTACACCCTCGAGATTGCAGGGTGCCAGGGTCAAGCTTGGTTTGGTTATTTCTCGATTAGTATAATTCTTTCAGCTCGATTGGTCAGTCTGAAACCCGAGTTTTTGACTTTTCCCTATTGGCATGTGTGTTTTCCCATGCGCCTCCCAGTTTTCCTTGTGCTTGGGCCTGCCATGAGCTTTGGGTTTTGCCTGGGACAACTCCCACCAATATTGATTATTGAGAACACATTGCATATTAATGTGTTAGGTAATCTTTAAATTGTAGTTTTAAAAATAGTGAAGCTTCCGGAAAATGGATTATAGAGAGCCAATCGTCAAAAGGGTATTGGGAAAGGAATTTCTAGAATATCAAGATCTGATGTATTGTTGACTTAACTTAATGTTGTCGTAGAAGTAAACAAAGAATTTGGGGAGTTCTGTATAGTCAATACATTGATTGTCCCACTGAATAATGTACTTTGCCACTAGGAGATTATTGATTTCGCTGATAGCCAGCCATCTCTATGGACGATGTAAAGTAGATAAATAGAGGAAGGGTGGTGAAAAAAAGATTATGGTTAATGTATTATATGTGACCAATTTGGTATCGACACATAGCAAGCAAGAAACTATAATTTAAAAAGATAGTAATAATTAACTTGGATGTTGCATTAAGACAACTTTGACAGAAAGAGGAGACAGCATTTATGCTTTAGGATTTAAAGCAGGTAAATGGTGCCAATTACGATTTCCTATTCTCATAGAAAATAGAGATTATCTTTCTGTTTGCTTTCTGATTTCTGAATTATACACTCCCTATCTTCACCACACAAAAAAGGAAAGATATGCATGCTATTTGTTCTTTTTTCTTTTTTTAAATTAAAAAGAAAAATCTGAAGAAAAGTTGTTGGATGGAATATTTGGGAGCACATTAGAAAAATCATTATTACTCATTTTATTAATCGTCTTTGAGGTGATTGCTTCCTGTAGGAATCTGGTGAGATAGTAAGAATGGCTATTTTTTAAACAGAAATTCCTAGTAAGCTGTGATATCTTTCAACCCTTGATTGGTAGAGTTAGATTCTGAGTGCTTGTGCTTTGGTCAAGGATTAGCCTGCATAATTGCTGAGCTGAGCTCGTAAAAGAATCTATTAAACCCCACCGAATAATGAAGAAAGCACCAGAGCGATATGAAACTGTTAATGGAGAAGTCCGAGTGGAGTCGCTTTATGAGCTTTAATCTTACTTAACCAAGTTGAGCCTAGAAATTATGGCGAGACTCGGTTGAGTGGTTATATGCTCAAAAGAGTGCTTTTATGAGTTTTATGTTCTTGAAGGAGTATTGTAGCCCATTATTCTACTAAGCTGTTTGTTGTGCTCGCCCAAGGAGAAAAATATTGATATCAATGTGAAATTTGGGTAACTCAGGTTTATAGATATATCGATAGAGATGTAAATTTCGGTGACTCAAGTTTAGGGACAATGTGTAATGTCTGAGTAGAGGTGGCCATTCAAATTACAAAAATCGAACCGAATCGAAAATTCAGTGAAATTGAAAATTGTGGTTCAGTTCAATTCGAAAAAATCTTAAATCGAATTATTCGGTTTGGTTGGATTTCAATTTCAAAAATTGAATTTGAAACCGAACCAAATAGTTTTTAACTAATATACATATATTTTGGAAAAAGGAGCAAAACTAAATTTAAAATCGAATCGTTTTTAATTTAAAGAGCAAAATTGAATCGAATTGTGTTGTTTTTAATTAAAAATATAAATATACATATTTTTCTAAAATTCTGTTTCACATATAAAAATTTTAAAATTTTTGGTTTGGATTGGTTTAACCACCCAATTGAACCGAACCATTTCACCCCTACGCCTGGGTTTAGCACGCTTAGCTTTAGAGTTCTTATGATTGTGCCACATAAAAGGAAAGTGCACCATGTTTGATGTAAGTAGTAACTTTCAATTAGCTTGGAGCTTTTTTTTTTTTTTTTTTTTTTTTTGGGTGCTAAATTTGGATTTTGAATCTTGGTCTGAATCCTGGGGTTGGGGCGCTGTACAACGACTCTTCCCATATCTTCACAATGGTATGATATTGTCTACTCTGGGCATAAATCCTCATAGTTTTGATTTTTATTTTACCTTAAAGGTTTCGTACCATTGGAGATAACTCTACTTACTTATATATCATGGATCTTCCCCTTATCTAGCAAAATGTGGGACTTTGGTCGCACTCTTACAATCCTCCTTTCAAACGAAGGACCACCAAAGTCTCCCCTCAGATAGTCATCCATCTATGTATATTCCCGAGCAATCACTAACCAGACCAACTCCTCTTCACCGGAGCCCATTCCCTCTCCAATTAGCTCAACCACAAATTATAATGACTGTTGTGAGACACACCGACACAACAAGTGTAAGGGGCATGACTCTGACACCACTTGTTAGGGACAAGAGCCTTTCACATATCTCCACAATGGTATGATATTTACCACTTTGGGGATAAATCTTCATGTATTTGCTTTTAGTTTTGCCGAAAATGTCTCATGTCATTGAAGATAATTGTCCTCACCTATATTCCATGGATCTTCCTCCTACCTAGCGAATGTGGAACTCTGGTTGCATTCCAACACTTGTGTATTAATGTCTTTTAATTGTATGGTAAGATTAAAACACATTACTAGGGGATGTAAAGTTCAAGATATCTATAAATATGGAATCATGGTCCCACGAGATATAATAACAACAGTCTTTTTGCATCTTTCCACATTCTTTTTTTTATATTTTATTTTTTGAAAATGAAAGGAATGAATGGTAAAAAAAAAAAAAAATGATGTGAAAATTCTATAGAAAAAATATAAATGAGATTAAAACATGAAATATAGGTTTTTTTTTCCAATTTTATTAATTGAAAATGAAAGTTTTAGACTATAAAAGAAATAAAATTTATATTCGATATTGTGTGTTTTTTTTTTTTTCTTTTGGGTTCTTTTCAAACTCAATTTTTGAAATAAAAGTTTTGGATTGAAGATAGGTTGAAAAATCCAAAAAAGTTAGAAAAAGCTGGAAATTTAAATTGAAAAAAAAAAAAAAAAGGAAGAAAACGACATCTAGAGACAATCAAATGACATGTCGATGACTCATATGCGATTTTTGGTTGATATATCCACAATTTTCTCTCTTGATCTTATTTGCGCTATTTCATCAGTATCTTCACATCTTTGTAAAGATGTCAGCCATATATTCACAAAATGATATTGTTGGGTTTATGGTCTAAAATTCGTTGTTTGTAACTTATTTTCAATAAGTCGTTATAGAGATTTATTCAACAAAGTTGTTTTTAATATATAAATTGCATTTATTAAATCCAATAAACTAAGATTCTTTTGCTTAGATTTTATGTGTAGACATAAAAGTGGATCAAGTTTAAGTAATAGCCAAAATAGTCTATCTTATAGAGATAACGCTAGATACCACTATGGATGCGGTTCACTTTGTATTTGATACAAACGATATGATCCTATATCGTACATGTAGAGGCATGTGAGTGAGGGTGTTCTATGCAATGAGTTTGCATAAGACTGGACCATGCAATAATCACTTTTACTTTACACGGCTTTTTGTTAAAACGGATTATTTCAACCTGATAACCTAGGTAACTCGATCTTGATCCTGAACTGACTATGAACTTCTGTTTGTTTAAGATTATTCTTTAATCTGCATGGGTGAGAGTGGCCAGTTTTGCCGACTTAATAAGCCTCCATTTTAGAGATAAGATTAGACAGATAGCTAGGGACATAATCTTGCAAGATGGAATTCACTCCTACCATTATTTAAGGATAGTAGAGAAGTCATTCTCTTAAATGCTGACTCTGAGCCTTGAATAAGGGGTCTCACCCACTCATTTGCCCAAGAGAGACCAAGTTTGGTGGTTGGACCACAAACCAATTATTCATTAGAGAACCAGTGCGACTTAAGGATCAAGATATAATTACAGGGGTAAAACGGTAATTCGACTCAACTGTAATTGAGAATAACTTGTGAAAGATCGACCTACTTATTATGGTTATATCAATTGGATAGAAATATATCTACAATGAGGAGAGTGCAACTACTGGACTTTAGTAGAGTGACTCGAAAGTTAACGAATATTAATTAACTAGGTTAAAGAGTTTAGCCGGTTAATTTCAAGTTGTTGGAGCTCATGATCTATAGGTCCACTAGGTGCCCTTATTAGCTCATGACTAAACCTTATAACAATATATTAAGTGAATTTGAAATGGTTTGTTCGTTTAATTATGAATTAGACGAAATTGAAGAGTTAGAAATATTTAAATGTGATTTAAATATTTTTAGGATAAATGGAAATTCATCGGATTAAAAATTGCTAGAAAAAAGTGGAAAAATAATTAATTTAATATATAATTAATTATTTTTAAATTGATTTTATATTAAATTAATTTTAGAAATCAATTTTGATTTAAAATCAATTTATGAAATTGATTATTAAAACCAAAATAAGTTGTAAAATTCCACTTTGTGCATGTCGGAGAAGGAGGAAATAGGTGAAGCATTATTGCTAGTTAATGCTGAAATTCTCTCCAACTCAAAATCGAAAAAATAGTGAGTTCTTCATCTTTTTGCTCCAAATTCAGCCCAATTTAGATCCCACAATCCGTTCTAAGGCCTGAGGATAACAAGAAAGACTCTAAAGGTTTCTCACGAAGTGTTCGTGATCAGAAATTTTGAAGGAACTTGCTTCAATTTTTAGCTACAACAAGTGAGTGTTCTTCGTTTTTTCGATTTTAGAACTAGCATGTTTAATCTTCAAAATTAATGTAATTAGAGCGCTTTAGATCCTAATTGCTTTCGCTATTATGTTGCTAACTTCTTTAGATATGTCAATGATATCTTAACTTTTTTAGGGAAAAAAAAAAAAAAAACTACCTCTCTATCTCTATCAGTTACTTTGGTGATATTTCGATGGTATATTGTCAAAATATCACAACTTTTTCATGGAGTAACCACACAAATGAGCCTAAATTGGACCCAATATTAAACAACTAGCTAATAGTTTTAAATTTTACAAATACGTCTTTACGGAATTCTTTATAGGCTCAACTTTATTGACAATTACAACAGTAATCCTAGACATTTGTCAATTTGAAAGTAAGAAACATCAACATGCATCGTTGCTTCGCATTCAAGCAAGAAAAATCAACCGTTGTCATAATCCTCTAAAGTGTACTTTTCGAAAGACGATGAAGCAATTTTGTCTAGTTGGGATTTCAACGACATACGTAGGAGAACACTATGTATATCGAAGGATATGTAGATTAAGACATGCAAAATACTTACTTGCTTAGAGTGTACGACATAGCTTTACGCGTTTGAACGGAGGCTTGTAGGGAGGAAGTTACAAAATAAGGTCAAAATATCATTTTTGTCCCTGAACTTTTTAATTTGTTAAATTTTAGTCCCTATACTTTTAAATGTCCAATTTAGTCTCTATACTTTTAAATGTCCAATTTAGTTCTTATACTATCGCTAAAATTTTTCGTAAATAGTATGATATTTTTTTCATTTATAATTATTTCTCTTTAATAAGTTTATATTTTATAGGTAAGTTTTAATTAATTTTGTGTTTGAGTGATCTAAACACCTTACTATATTTATCTAATTAATAAATTTTAAAATTTGAAAGTAATTAATTTTATAAATTTAAGGATTAAAAACATATTACTTTTGTAAAGTTAAAATTCAACCTCTTATATTTCAATTTAAGCTCTAAAAAAATATTCATCGGCTTAAATTAAAATAAATATATGTAAAAAAACAAGAGAAATTATCATAAATAGAAAACACATCAAACTATTTACAAATGTAGAAAAATTTTGTTGTCTTATAATAAAATTTTTCTATATTTGTAAATAGTCTAACTCATTTTTCTATATTTGAAAATAATCCTACAAATAATTGTATCAAAAATAAAAACACCATACTTTTTAAAACTAATAATGAGTTCAAGTAGGTTTGAGTTATTTTAGGTTACCGACCCAACCCATAAATTTTTTGGTATCGGATTTTTTGAACACCAATATTATCAGTTATTTTAAGTGTATATATATTTCTAACCAAATAATGCTTTCTAAATTTGTATTATTCGAGTTGTTACAAAATAAAGACAGACATGATATGTGTTAATCGATACATCTTAAAGTATAAGGATTTAGTTGATGAAAATGAATAAAAAAACTTCAAGTGAAATAGAATAGTTAAAAGATATTCAATTTCAACAAAATTTTCAAGTAAAAATGAGTCACTTGAACAAATCTTCCCACTAAACACCTTACGATATTTATTTAATTGTTAAATTTTAAATTTTGTAAAAATGAAATAAATTTAATTTATAAACTTAAGGATTATCTTTAAAAATAAAATTAACGATTAAAAACAAATTACTTTTATAAGCTTAAAACGATTCAACCTCTTATCATTTAAATCTCTAAAAAAAATGTTCACCAACTTATATAAAAATGAAACAAAATAAAAAATAAAAAATATGGGAAAAAAAAAAGGAAAAAAACAAATGAAATGAAAAAACAAAAAATGAAAATGTAAAAAAAAAAATGTGACACAGAAATTAGAAAACGAAAATGGAAAAAGGGAGAAGAAACTAAACAATTCTCTTTCGACTTAAGAAGAAAGGGAAAAAAAAATTAGAAGATATTCAATTTGAACAAAATAGTTAGATAAAAATGTGTCACTTTGAACAAATCTTTCCACTAAGATCTTACAATATTTATCTGATTATTGAAAAGAAAAAAGAATTATAAGCTCAAATTAAAAAAATATATATTTTTTTAATATCCGTGAATGTTTGAGTCAGCTCATGCAAACTTCGAAGTCTCATGGAACAACCCACCTCCGCCTTCGTCTGACTCTACAACATTTGGGTGTAAAAAAAAAAAGTAGGATATTAAATTCTAAATAGGTGATCACATAGATTGAACTCATTAAAAACAAGTTACTCAGGTGAAAAAAAAATTAAAATTAAAAAGGAAAAAAAAAGACAACAAAATTCAAAAACAAAAAATAAAGACAAACAAGAAATTAGGAAAATGAAAATGGAAAAACAAGGTAAGAAAACAATTCCCATTTGACTTAATTATAATTTTTTTTAGAAAAACTTGCATACCTTCATAAATCTGCATTTAGTTTTCAATTGTTTTTTAATTAACTCTAATTTGACATTTGAGTCTTCGTAACTTCAATTTAAGTGTATATGCCATATTGGTTACTTTTAAGTGTATATACATTTTCAACCAAATCTTGGACCAAGTGCTGTCTAAATTTAGATTATTTTAGGTTTGAATTATTTTTCAAACTTTTTGACTAAAGTGCATGTTTTGAAGTCTCAGGAATTAAATAGACATAAAAATCGAACATGATATGTTTTAAGGCTATTTTGAAATATAGCAAAATGAGCTAAACTATTTACAAATATAGAAAAATTTCACTTGTTTATCAACAGTATATTGCAATAGATTTCTTTGCTTGAATGATAAAACAATTAAATTATCTCGATCTATCGCTAATAGATAGTAGAATTCTTCTATATTTGTAATAGTTTGATATTTTTTCTATTTATAATAATTTTCTATGTTTTAACCGATACATCTTAAAAATAAAGATTTAATCGATTATTGAACAAATCGAAGTTTAAATTATCCTCTCTATTCAATGGAGAACATGGGAATGGATATTTGATCATACCAATGAACAAGCAATAAGCACATGATGGGCCATACAAGTTTAGGAAATTGTATGCAATTCCATAATACAAACTGGCTGCACCTGCAAGAATGAGCCAAAAAGCGGGGAAAAAATTCTACAGAAATTGGAAAGCCAACAAAGTGAAAAACCTGCATAACATTTTACATTATCCGGCAAAGTTTTTTCTCTCAATACTCTTGAAGTTAAGTGCTTAGTGCTTTGCTGTTGACACAGAAGAACAAAACAAAGGAAAAATGCATCATCAAACCCTAACCACCATTAAAAAATGACCATTTTTTTTGCTGGTTCATAGTTCAAACCAAAACAGTAACAAATCCCCAACTATAGCAGTACAAGGCCAAGTTCACTTGGTTTCAACGCGTGTCGAATCCGATAATTATACAGGTAATAGTGAAGTTGCCCATCACCCGGACCAAATTTTAGTTCCTTCAGGAAGGATTCATTCTCCATGACATCCAATGCATTGAAGACATCAAAATCTCTCTGTTTTGCAACAATAAGAGCATCATTCATCAACTGTAACAATGGAGTTTTGGTGGAGACGTTGTAGTATGAATAAGCTGCCTTCAAGGTTGAGTATGTTTGGTTTCCAAGAATGGATGAAGGAAGAGTGTAGAAGCTGCAGAAGTCAGTGACCTCACGTGTGTACGGACTCTCAACCAAGAAGCTGTCTACGACGCTCTCCTTGGGAAGAAGCCAATGTTCTACGTCGGTTTCATCAAAATCGGGCGCAACAACAAACTGGCTCAAGTAGTTTCTAAGCAACCTAGTAACAGCAGGGACATCACGAAGTTCCATTTTCCGAAATCCGGGGGTAGCCGGTGAATCTGGTAACTTGTAGAGTTTAATAGTCCTACTCATTGTCATCCTTGCCCCGAGCCTTGAAAACCCAACATCAATGAGTTTCTTTGGGTTTAAAGATCTGTGCCAGTATTGGCAAGTTGTTATTGGGGTTGGAAGAACAACTCCAGCTGTATAAGCTGCTTGAAATATATTTTCCAGGTGAACCCTCCTTGTGACCTCTTTGATCATAACAGGTGCAAGTCTCTTAGATCTAAGCTTCTTATGAACACACAAGAAGTTGATCTCTGCCATCTTCACAACATCATCACGAACCCGGATTCTAGCAGGAACACCACTGATGAAAGCAACCAACTTCTTAGAAGCTTTAGCACGAACACCAATATGCCAGCTTGAGAAGTACCCTGGAGGTCTCAAAGCCCATCCAAGAAATTCCTTGGAATAGTTGAATCTGAACAAGTTTTCATCATCTTCGACATAATTATTCTTCAAGAGATTGTACACCTCAAGACAAGTCTCTTCAGAATCCATATCACAAGTTGTCCATTCATAGGAACTAGGAAGATTATAAGGCTCTTGTTTGACCTCAGATAATGGAGTTGGTGGTTCAATTGGCCCATCAGGCAAACTAGAATCCCCAATGTCTTTGAATTGTCCAACAGGTTGAGTTTCCCAGAATTTGTGCCTTTTGCCAATAGACACAGAATCTTGAATCCTCCTAACCATATTCTCCAATGGGCTATAATCCTTGGTAATTTGACCTGCTTCATTTTCCTGATCTGGGTTTTCCTTAGGAGATCCTGGAGAACTATTATTATCCTCCATCTCAACAAAATCTTTCAACTCCAACAATCAATCAAAATCCTTCCACTTGATCTGAATTACCTGACAAACCACAATCTTCAAATTCCTTCTAAAAAAACCCGATGGGGAATGGAAACATCATATGTATATTTCAGGGCTAGAAAAAAAACAACAGCATGCTAGATGAAAAAATACAAACTCAATAAACAATCAACAGATCTTCACAAAAATGCTACAAAATCAATAAAGCCTATAACAATCAATTTCCTTAAAAACCCAATGCTATTTTTCACATATCGAGGTGAGTATCAATCGAATGGTCAACGAAATGAGGGGAAAAAAAAAACAAACTCAAACGAAAGAATAGAATGAATTGAAAGGAGGAAGAAGAAGGAAGCACCTGAAGGAGAGAATAGAGTATGGGGAAGAAACTTGCGGGAAGAGAGAATCAGATCCTGAAGGAAGAAGTGGAATTTGATTGTGCGCTTTGGCAATTGGGCAAGTGGGAGATGCGGAAATGGTTTTTAGGGTTCTTTATTGTATTCAAAGTCCATTTCCCTCTTGTGCTCCCTCGATCAAAATTCGTCATTGGAGATGACGATGGGCTTTCGAGAATTGCGAGGAGGGCTTTTGTACGTTTTTGGTTTGGGCCTTCATTTCCCCCCATTAACCACTCAAAAAGGTTTAGGGTTTCGGCCGTGGAGGCTTTTATAAAAAATGGTCTCAAATTATTGACTTCACGTCCCAATAAAATTTTGACTTCTCCTTATTGCACGTCTAAATTATTGAGATTTTTAAAAGATTACGAAATATTATATAATATGAAAAAAATAATTGAATCAAATTCTACAAAGGATTATGTAATTTGAGATACAATCTGGAGAGAAGTTAAATTTTTATCCAAATTTTGGGGTCGATCTTGACGGATAATGACCAAAAAAACCATTTCAATGTTATTTTTTTTGACAATTTTCTAGAGTTTTAGCTATGTTTACTTCTTATATGGGAGGTGTGCAGTTGTTTCTTAGCAACTGAAGGTGGGTGTTACATCAAACTTTGTTGTTTGCATGCAAAATCATCGTTATTTTGGTTTTGAAAGTATCGCTTTTAACAGGGTATCGACCTTCTACACTTCTTCTTACTTTACTTGTATACATTTATAAGCACCCACATTTATTTAACACAAGTTTTACCTAGAAAAATTAAAAATGGCTGAATTTTTATTTACCCTTTGGATTATTAGCGTTTTTTGGTTACTTGTATTTTTTTTAGTGTGCTACACTCAGCCACAGTTATTGCATATACATTTCCCATACTTTACTTTTAGATGTTTATCTATGTCTCGTATGGTTCATGTATATACTAAGAAACACTCAAATTAATTGAATATTGACATGATTTTACATGTATTTATCTGTATATACGACATAGAATTTAAGCTTCGAGTCTTTGAGTTCTGAGATAGGTAGAAAAAATCAGCGGTTGCTATCTTTTATCTACCTCTTAAATTGTTGTTTGTTAGTCCACTACACTTCCCGGCATTTAAGGCACAAATTGTCCCATAGCATTCTCGTATAAAATTAGAAACACTAACATTTAAATGTTAGTTTGTATCATTTTACCTTTTCTATGCATATATATATAAATCCCTAAGTTTGTGGTTGCACTTTAGCAAATTTCCACTTGTGTATTTTCATGTTATTAATATTTTTGTTCACGTATGGACAAATCGATTATTTTATATTTGTGTAGATTTTGGGTATTATTAAAACACAACTATCTAAAAGTAGCTATTTTTGTTATTCGTCTTTTTTCAATATAAATAAAATATTTATGTCCACTAATTTTGGATTTAGTTGTCATTTGGTTCCTTCGTTTGAAAATACTACGCATTTAGTTCTTAAATTTTGAGTTTGATTTTAATTTAGTCTCTAGGTTTCAAAATGTTACAATTTTACTCTTGAAATTTGAGTTTTGTTTCAATTTGGTTTTCAAGTTTCAAAATTTACACTTTTAATCTCAAATTTTCACTAAATAGTCATTTTTTGTCTTTAGTGTTAATGCAATTAATTATTTAAAATAACTAAAAAATTATAATTAATTAAGTTTCACTATTTTATCATTATTAAAATTAAATTTAAATTTTACTTCATAATTATTTTAAATTAACGGTAGACAATAACTTCAATGACTGAAAATGAGTATTTAAAGAAAATTTGGGTTAAAAATGTAAATCTTGAAGCCGATCGACAAAATTAAAACAAAACTCAAATCTCAAAGGCAAAATTGTAACCTTCTAAAACTTAGAGTCTAAATTGAAATCAAATTTCAAACTTAAAAACTAAATGTGTAATACTTTGAAACCCAATACTGAAATGGGAACTAGACCAAAAAAAATATATTTTTCTCTATTTTTTAATGCTCTTTTGGGGGTTTCTTTTGAGTTTTGTTTTATTCTGGTTTTGGTACTTTTTAATGTTTGATTTTAATCTTTATAAGTTCATTAAATATTAAAATTAGTTACTATAGTTGGTTTATTGTTGATTTTAAAAAATAAATAAATTTAATTCTGGTTGTTATAGGTAAATTATCATTTTTATTGAACTAATTTTCTTAATATTTATTGAACGTAGATAGACAATAATTAGACAATTGAATGTATAGAGACTAACACGGAATATGACTCAAAATATAGGGACCAAAATAATATTTTAGCCTAATGTTTTTATTCTCATACGTGTGCAACTTTTTCAAATGTCTGTTTTACAAAATGGATGATTAGAGTAAATGGTTTTTAAAGAAAATCTTGTCTTTAAATTGATTCATTTATGAAAGTTGGTTTAATTGATATGAATATAGTTTTCACAAAGTTTTTCCAAATGGAGGGTGTAAATTGATACAGTTATAAAATTCATGGTTTATTACAGTGAGTGAAATTTTTATATATTTTAAACGTTTGATATTTTTCTCATTTATAATAATTTTCTTTCTTTATTTTTTTTCTTTATCTTTTTTCGGAACAGAACGTCATGTCGTTACTTATTTGCCGATTGCTATCGTCGTTCACCACAATACGACGATATCTCTCTACCAACTGCATTCATCGGCTTCACGATTCAGCAGTTGCTTCACTAAATTTCTCCGGCGAGCCGTCTAAGGCCGTCATCTGATTATCCGACGCCATTTTCTGGCAGTCACGCCGCCGCAACTGAGTTGACATCTTCGCCATTATCGTTTTAAGCAGATTCTGAGAGACCGGAAATTGAGCTGTAGCAAGCGATTATCAAATGTTGGCCGACGCGACGAATTGGGATGAAGCTGCCTACAGAGAGAGTATATATAAAGAGAGAGAGATCCAAACTCGGACTGTGTTCAGAACTGCATGGGCTCCCTCTTTAAATGGTTGCCCTGAGATCATCGTGGCTGCATCCAGTGATGGCTCCATTGCCTCTTACTCGATCGCATCTTGCATCTCTAAGCTGGTAATCTTCTTGATTTTCGATATCTATAGTCATTTTGTTGTTTGATTTGCTTATGAAATCAGTACTTGAAGGGCGTGGAATGGTTAAACTTAAGGATGCTCTTCGAAGGCTTCTTTGGTTAGACTAGCCAAGAGCCAAGTGCCTTGTTTACAACCAAAGGTCTTTGTTAACCTTAACCGATCCATTTTGGACTCATTGGCGTGAATCCTCAGAACTTCACTCTTGCCAAAGTTTATATTCAAACTGCAAGCAAACTCCAATATCTTTATGAGATAAAAAAAGATAACCTAGACATTCATGTCAAAAATGGAAAATAATAACGTATCATCAGCAAATTGTTTGTGATTCAGTCAAGTAGATGAAATTCCAACTGGATAAGACACATGTGCGTCTTATGTATAATTTTAGACTAGGTACATTGTGCGTCTTATGAACTCTTATCCTGATTATACCTATTTTTCCTGCCTGTTTCAGCATTTTGGTTATGGAAATACTAAAAGGCAAGTCCATTTTTTCTTTGCTTTCGACTTATTTCTAAATTTCAGGCTGCAAACTTGAACTAATGGCTCACTATGTACCTTACTTTAGTTTGCTAGCAGCAGAGCCTCATTGCTTCCTTCAAGGGCACGATGGGCCAACATATGATGTCAAATTTTATGATGATGGCGACAATACTCTACTACTGAGGTTCCTCTCTCTCCCAATACTAAAATAGTTCGATAACTTTTTTTCTACTCTTTCATTTCTTGGTAATTTCATTCTAGTTCCGTATTGGCTATTGTAGTTGTATTTGTCATCCCATCCCGACTATCTCAACACTTATTCTAAAGTTAATTTTAATATGTATGTATGAACGTATACTTATTGATTAGGTGAAATTGTAGTTAGGTGCACAATCAGTTGCATGTTACTTTTTAGAAATTTCAACCAGTTGAAGCTTAATTCACTGCAGACTAAATGGTGGTATTGTGCTGTACTGTTTAACTTAGTTTAAGTTTCAAAATCAAGAACAAGCCAAGTAGTTCTTTTATTGTGAACCATCATGGCTATTTCTTTGGATGGTGAGATGAATGCATAAATATAGTTGTTGTATATTCATTATATTAACTCCCATAGGCTGAACACATTATTTTCTTACATTAATTGACATGTACTTGCTTTTACCATGCTTGTTTGCTTCCAAATTTTGGGATCTTGTTTTGTCTACTTTTGGTTGGTCTTTCATTTGTCCAAACTCTACCTCTCTACTTTGGCTTCCTTACAGTTTGGTTGGCTCTTGTGCGTGCTTTTTTCTTGAGATTGTGGGGCGAAAGAAACAATTGGCTTTTTAATGACTCTTTTTCCCCTTTCAATCGTTTTATGGAATTGGTTTTGTTTACTACTTTTTCTTGGTGCAAAATTAAGCACCCTTTTAGTCATTTCGGCATATCTTTTCTAGTAAGCAATTGGCGTTCTCTGATGAATCATCTTTTGTTGTTTGGGGTTCACCCCTGCTTTCATCTATCAATGAAATTGTTTCTTTTTCTAAAAAATAAAAAAATAATTGACATGTACTTGTTTGAGCTTCAACAACTGCCTATATGCTTTTGATTATTTATTGAATTTATAGTCATTGAAGAATAAAGATATGCCTACAGCCTGTAAAATTGAGTTAAATGGCAAGATTGAATGGGTGAAAAACGTGGGCATTGTTCTTGATTGAAATATCTGATTACTTGTGCACAACATTTTAGCTGTGGGGATGATGGTCACATTCGAGGATGGAGATGGAAAGAATGTACAGATATAGAGGTGCCCATTTATGTGCAAGGTAATAGTCTATAGATGTGTTATCTGCAGCAGTAGCATAGGTTTCATGAACCCCAGCAGGGGCAGCCTTTTTATTTGTTTTAGTTTTCTTTGACTGTCGAAAAATTTCATTTTCACTGTTCTCATTCTTTAAGGTTTTGATTAGGTGTATCATTTCAATTTTCAGCTCTCATAATTGCTTCATTCCGTTCTTTTTATTCCAGGTAGTCATATTGAGCCTGTAATGGACCTGATGAATCCTCAATACAAGTAGGCTATTAACAAATATTTTGTATCTTTTACTTATATTTCCTTGGCATTCTTATTCAGCCTGTAATTGACCTGGTGGATTCTGAAAATAATCAGGTTATTCTACCATGGCCAATTTATTAGATTTAGGTTTATATTCTCTTTTTGGTATATGTATTTTTAGCCTGTCTATTTTGGTCCATATAAGTTTAAAACATCCATTTTAGTATTAGTATTTTCAGTTTTTATCCATGTTTGTCCTTGTACTTTTGTTAAGTGGTCACTTTTTTCAAGTAAAAAACCATAATGGACGTGTTGAAAATACATAGACTAAAATGAACAAAAGTTGAATGTTGAGAAACTAAATGAACATTTTGAAAACAGAGAGACAAAAATGTCCAAAAGCTAAAAGTACAATTTCCTAACTAATATATAATTCTAAAATTTAATATCTTGTGATTAGTATTATACAAAAAGGAAGGCCACTGGTTTGCCTTGGTTTTATGTATTGTACTGCTTTCTTTTAATATATAAGAAACAGACCCCAATACTTGAATTATCAATCTGGACCTTTCCATGTGGAACATTAATCTCAACTTTCAAGTATTGTCTTTTTGACATCATAATTACACATTTATGTTATCGTCTATCCTCTATTAATGCAACAGTCAGCAGCTGCCCTTGGAAAATGGCCAATGTATAATTCAAGGATGCTTTTATTATTTTCCTTAGATAGATTTAACTGACATAACTTTATATTTGTTTTAATTTCAGATTTATAAAGTTAAGCTGAAAATAAAATAGATATTGATTTGTTACCTTTAACACATGTCATCTCTTTGATTTCCTCTTACATTTTTATGTACCTTATTGCTGTCTTCTAGAGGTCCTTGGGGCGCTCTTTCTCCAATCCCCGAAAATAATGCAATTGCTACTGATGCCCAGGTTAATAAATCTGTTATTTCCTCCTCTTATTCTATAGCTAGAAAGCATGAATTCTTTGCATATTATTTTTTTAAGTTGCAAATAGTTAATGTACTTGTAATAATTATCATTATATTGATGTACTCCTAATAATTTAATTAAAGTACCAATCAAGTATGTTAAGACGTGTTATTTAAATAATAAAAATTAGCAAAGACTAAAGAAAAAAACTTAATGACATCTAAACTTCTATTTAGAAGTACCCATTTTTTTAAAATGATTTATTAATAACCAATTACTAAAGTTGAGAGTAAAATAGGTATATATTAAAAATGAATGATAAAATAGATATGTAAAGATTCTCCACTGATAACTCTTTTTACATACAATAATATTTAGATTAGGATAACTTTTTATCAGAAAAAGAAAAGAAAGAAGAGAAGAAGAAGAAGAACAGATGAGGTGATATCTTATTTTATTTTACAGAGTGGATCCATTTTTTCTGCTGCTGGAGATTCTTGTGCATATTGTTGGGATTTGGTACGTGTATTTTAAGGTGGATGTTGTAATTAACCATAAATTTTCCATTCATATTTTTTTACAGCCAAGAATTAACTTCCTTCTAACGCTTGCTTATGGCTTCTTGTATTAAAATTTCAGGAGAGCAGTAAAATTAAGATGGTTTTTAAGGGGCACTCTGACTACTTGCACTGTATTGTTGCCCGAAACACCGTCAATCAAGTTCGTCTTTCCTTCTTTTGCTTGGTTGTATAATAGATTCTGATTTTCATTTTTACATTGACCCTCTTTGTATTTTGTATAGACTAGCATAATTTGTTCTTTCGTCTTAATTGTGGTCGATTAACTAGTAATTAATTGGAAAAATACTTCTCTTCTTTATCCTTAACTTTATCCCCACCCAACAGTCCTTCACAACCCCCCAAGTCTAAGTAATCTGAAGTCACTAAATGTTTGCTGGAAGATTTGTCCTCTAACTAACTTCCCCACATAACATCTCCCCATTCATCTCATTTATTGCCTCCAGTCTTGATTTCCTGTTTATATAAGTTAATGAATCAGGGGTCTATTGCTGTGTCTGCTACTTTTCTATTTGAATAATAGTTTGGTATGTAAGTAGTAGAGTATGCCATTTTCCTATACATCAACGGAAAGCATGAAATTCTTGAGATCTATTTCAAAAAGAATTTCTTCATACTTCATGCTTCATCGTTCAATTAAATGCTACTTCTGAAAGAAAAGATACTAACTTTATTGTTATTGTTGGTCCACTTCTTTCAGTTTTATGTTTCAAACATGTGATAATCGCTGGATTCTGAACTGTACTTTTCATGTATTTCCACCTTATTGCTTTCACACCTTGAATTCCAGATCATAACTGGTTCGGAAGATGGTACAGCACGAATATGGGGTAGGGAAATTATTTATTTATTTATAATATTAATATATATGTATTGATCTTAAGGAGAAGGCCTAACCATTTTCTTCCTACACTTGTATTATGTGTATTGAAAAATTCCCTTTTTAACAACCATAAATTTGTTGTGCTAGAATATAATTTTAGCGTAGCGGTTAGAACTTCTCAAAAAGAACATGGGTCTGAATTATCTTTGATTATCTGTCATCAATCAATTTCTAATCTCTACTTTTTTACCTGGTAAATTTAGGTTGGGGTTTTTTTTTGGCATAAATATGTAAATTATAAGAGCAAAAATTTGTATCTTATACAAGCCTTAGAAAAAATTGTATCTTATACGTGTTTATACTGTCAAACCACACCAGATTGCAAGAGTGGAAAGTGCATTCAACTAATTGACCCAGCTAAGGATAAGAAGCTGAAAGGGCACTTCTCATGTGTTAGATGCATTGCTCTTGATGCAAGTGAAAGCTGGTTGGTAAGTATTTACTCAGTGATCAGGAAAGTCTCCCATTTTTCTGTGTATTATCAACTGTTAATAATTTGGGTTAGCCTACAGATTTGGATATGGGTTTTCTGCACAGCTGTTGTGTAATTTTGTTGTTTCTTGTTTGGCCTGTTTTCTATTCTTCATCATTCTCTTTGAATTTTTTTTCCCTTCCTGAAGGAAGATATTTTGATAATGGCTTTATATGACTCCATCATTCCCTGGCTTCTTGGTGGATATCCCTTCATACTAAATTATTTTGCAATTACAGTCTTTCGATGATTATTAATGATTGGAAGGCTCTCTTTAATCTCTAGAGGGGTTCCCTCTACCCTGGCCCTTAGGTTGTATCTTTCATTTTGTGGAATATACTCCTTTGATGTTTCTTATCAATATATAAATATATACATACTTAGTTGTTTGGATCCACCACTGGGTTCCGAAAATTCTACTTATTCAGGTTTCCTTTAAAAGAAACATCCTAGTTATACAGACCAATATCCCATCAAACAAGACCATCTATCTGCTTGGCGCTTTGGTCTCATTTGCCATGTTGATCCTCGCTAGAGCTGACTTCTTTATGCTACTCTTAAAACCAGATAACATCTCGAGCAAATTCAGCACCTACAACAAGTTGTAATGCTTTTTCTCTTTAGCAAGGCCATATCAGCAAATTGCAAGTGGCTTATAATTATTTTACCCTTTCTCCAGCTATCTGCTAACCTCATCAGTTGCAAATAACAAATAGGAAAGGAAGAATAATTGACCTGATCTTAGCTTCTAGTTTTTTAACCTCCCGTTGCTTTTCCATTCAAGAAAAAGAAAAAAAACTGTATTTGAAATATAGCCAGAAAAACACTCCACCCACTTTTTTAGAATCATTTTTCTTCTTGATGGCTTGAAGTAGATTTCAACTCACAAGCCACATGCCTTTGTAAATCAATCTCCAACTGCCATGGCTTAGAAATTCTCCATTCATCAACACTTCCAAGCTTATTTTCTTAGACTGCAATAATACTTTACGCAAGGTCTTTGGATATGATCGTGTACACACTAGTTACCACCAAGCTCGGTCAAAACTCCCTTTTTACAGGACTTCAACCTTTTGGCAATCAAACAAATGAAGTTTTTGAGAAAAAGGAGCTTGGTTCACGTTCACCTTGAGGATGTGACTTGTAATAATGTTCCAATATTTTTTATTTCAGTTCTATGCAAAATAAACGATGAAGTTGTAGATGTGACTAACTTTTTGCTGAGAACATAGCTCTTGTTGTATTGATTGGTACACTGGAGTGATATTCATGTGCTGTTTTTTATTCTAGGCCTGTGCTGATGGTCGGAGTTTATCAGTTTGGAACCTTCCATCTTCTGAATTCATTTCAAAGACTTTGACCCGTTCTTCAATGCAGGATATGGTTTTTTGTGATAATCAAGTGAGTGATTCTCCTCGAACTGATTATACTTCCAAATTTTAATTGATTGACACTAGCCGGCAATTTGGTATTGTTCAGAAATCTGTCATCACGTTTTCATCTTTCATTAGATGATTAGACAAGAAATATATATAGATTTCCAAATTTCTTGTCCATGATTTAATGCAACAGAAAAGTCATTTTTCTTGCGTAGTTATTGTTAGACTTGCAAGTTCAGAAGCACACATATTATGGCCATGATATGAAATGTGCCTAGTAAGAAGTTATCTAGAAAACTAGCGCATGAGTAAATCAAATACTGTCATCTTTAATATCTCATGCTATACCAGATTTTTCTGTCACCATTATATGCTCATTGTTGTTTCTCCATGCCCAGATATTAGGTGTTGGAGCAGAGCCATTCCTAACCCGATTCGACATAAATGGATCAGTGCTTTCGCAAATACAATGTGCCCCTCAGTCAGCTTTTTCCGTCGCATTGCATCCATCTGGAGTAAGTTTAACTTAATTCCTTTTGTCCTACGGTTTCTTTCAGTCTTCTCTTTGGAAGTTCTTCATTTCTCTCAATTTAGCGTGACATTATGGTAAGATTAGAAGTTAGCAATTTTCTTGGAACCAATTATTGGACCCTGAAGACTACTCCAACGGAGCAATTGGTGTTGCCACTTCCTCTTTATATGCAGACCTCAGTGTTCAATTTAGTTTTTAGGTGTTATCTCATCATGGAATAACGAATTCAACATGTCATAATCTGTTAAGGTTTTGAGTTTAGTGGTGATTTAACTTGGTATCAAAAGTTTTATATTCTCCAATTAATATCGGTTTCCACTTATTGTTTCTTCTCCAAAGTTTTCAAACCCACACATGAGTGAGAGGGTTGAAGTATTGATTTAATCAAATTTACTATAACCTATCGGCTTAAGATTTAAGATTTTGAGTTCAGTGGTGATATAACAAATACTTCATCCTTATATTGTACTTAGTGAATCATGCCATAATGGATGGTTCAGATATATCTTACTCATATCTTCCTTGGGCTTTCATCCAATCTTTAAATAGAAAACCCGAGGGGATAACCTGAATTCAATGAACTTGCCTAGACTATCCTACAACTACTCTCATCATAAAATGGTATTGTGATTCTCTCATTGTTGGATGGTTTATTTGTTTATTCAGGTCGCAGCAGTTGGAGGCTATGGTGGTCTCGTGGATGTTATCTCGCAGTTCGGAAGCCATTTATGCACATTCTGCTGTCAATACAGATAAAAAGAGATATAATGGGATGTGCCTGGAAATTGGAAGGTGCTGCATTTTACTTCACGATTTACCTGACAAGGAGATGCAATCCAAAAACCTTTTTCTTGTGGTATGTAGATTGCACATAATCAATCTCCTTGGTCCTTTTGTAGTACATTAGTTTGTCAGTATTGATATTTCTAGAATTTAGAAATATATATATAATCTATGAACACTTTTACTTGTAACAGAATCATGGCAGTTATGGAGGACATTAATTGACCAAGTTATATATAGTTTATCCTGATGTTAGGGTATTATATTTTTGTAAAAGGTAGATTCGAATTTCCACTCTCACATATTTGTTGAGTGATTTTCTTTATAATTTGCAAATGAGTCGTGTGGTAACTAGCTTGCGTAGATATTTTGAGATTTAAATATAGAAGTGATACGATACCGAAGAAAGCTATGCTATCAAAGGAATGAAAACTCATGCTATCAAAGGAATGAAAACTCTAGTGAGTTAGAATTAAGGACTCTTAATTTGCTTACATTAAAACCTCCAATCCATCGAATTAGGGGTTTTGAAAGGGTTCCTAATTTTAATTTTAGGGTTTCCGTATGATTTCGTATAAGAGCTTTCTTTGGTACCATATCATTTATAGTTAGATGTCTTTGGTGGTTCATATCACGAAGTCTCACAAATTATATGATTATTTTGTAAATTTGATGTTAGTGAGTAAGAAATAAGAAATATAATAGTTGGCCACCATGAGACAGTGAGGCCATAAGAATTGCCTCTAGCTAGTTTCAAGTTTGTAGGTATAAATAAGTTGGTTTAAGTTGAGTATAGTTGAATTGGTCTTAGAAATTTTATCTTTGATGAAAATGTTAAGATGGTTTAATCTCTATTTCTACAATGTTTTAAAACTTAGAGAATTGAAATTATACTTAAAATTTAAGGACTAAAAATATAATATTTTGAAACTTATTGGCCAAATAGAAACTAGACCAAAAAATAGGGAGTAAATAAAATTTTTTTTAGTATTTTATCATTATTTTAAAGAGCTAGTTGCAAAATGAACAAAATAAGTTATTATTATTAGACTCATAGTCCAAATCTTTTAGTTTTGCAAAAATAGCAAAAAAGAATTGAATCCACAAATGTACGGAATACACTTATACACATTTGACACTTGATGCCCTTTGATAGATGTGCACTTGATACACTTGATGTACTTAGTACGCCTGAATTAAAAATGATAAAAAAAGACTAGAACTTTTCGAATCCTCCTCGAAAGTGGTAGACTCATACCCCAACATCTCTCTTCAAACAATCGGTACTGCTCTACAGCATTTGTCGCCGTGCACCATTCCACCTCTCCGTAGCTCATCTCCACCTCTCCGTAGCTCATCTCCGTCGACCGCCGCACATTCGAATACCCGTGGAAGATCAAAGAAAGCAAATATTAAGTAGGAATTTAGAGAGTGGAAGATCAAAGAAAGCAAATATTAAGTAGGAAGGTAGAGATTTAGAGAGATAAAAGTGAAAAATGTAGCAGGTGGATGCATGCTTCTTACTTTCAAATCACTAGCACTTAGCGATGATTCTAGAATTATCACCAACACCATCTTCCTATTCTCTCTCTATTTGCCCTTCTTTTGTTTTGTTTTCTCTGTAACTCAATTCGAACATCCCCAATCTCTTTTTGTTCTGAGCTCCTCCTTATTCAATTTATTTTTGTTTTTGATTTTTTTTTTCATTAAATTGATTCTGAATAGATGAATTTAGAGTGCGAAATCAAAAAAGAAAATGATTAGAACCTTCGAACATGAAATTGAAAAGGAGGAGACAAAATCAAAATGAAAATTATTGCGAGGACGATGGAGAAATCGAAGAAAAAGTATAAAAAAACGTGAGAGAAGGAAAACAAAATAACCCCAATAAATTTGTTATGAGGAGGAATTTTGAAATAGCGGAAAAATAAAAAAAGAAACCAAATTATTTATAAATATTACAAAATTTAATTATTTATCTGCAATTGATATCGATAAACTACTATCTATGTTACGATACACACAGATAGTAGTCTATCGCGATTTATTGCAGTCTATCACATATAGACTATGTATTTTGCTATTAGTTGTAAATATTTTCAGCAGTTTTGTCATTTAAGATAGTTTCCCTAAATAAAATATCAAAACTAAAAATAAGAGCAAATATCAATTTACAACCTTAAACTCTGGGGTTAGTATAAATTGCAACCCTTAACTAATAATTGTATCCATTTAAACCATAAACTTTCATAAGTGCATCAATTTACACCATTTTTTAAATTTCATTCGACCAATATTGTGTGAAACTTATAATTCATGTCAATTAAACTCCTAAGTTTTCATAAATCAATCAATTTAGGCATTTTATTACGATTACCTCTACAAATCATCCAAATATTAATTCTCAAACGTGTGTGCACTTCTTCAAATACTGGTTTTACAAAAAGAACAATTAGAGTAAATGAATGGGCAGTTTTCAACGAGAATTTTGTCTAAGAGTCTAAATTGATTTATTTATGGAAGTTTAGAGATTTAATTGACACAACTATAAGTTTCAAGCGAGGTTTTTTCAAACAGAACATATAAGAGGGTATAAATTGATACACTTACAAAAGTTCAAGGTTTAAATTGTGACAACCCTTAAAGTTTAGAGGTATGAATTGATATTTTCCCTAAAAATAATAATTTAAGAAAGGTTTAAATACTACTTTGATTCCTATACTTTCGATTTTAGTTCATTTTGGTCCATGTACTTTCAAAACGTTCTTTAGTTCATTTTGGTTTTTACATTTTTAAAAAGTGATCATTTTAGTCCATTTATCTTCATTTTAAGGGATCAAAATGATCAAGGGACTAAAATGAATACGTTTTGAAAGTTTAAGAACTAAAATGAATAAAAACCAAAAGTATAGAGACCAAAATAATATTTAAATGTCAAGAGGGTGCTTGGGCCAAGGAGTTGCGGGAGTTGGAGTTAGAGAACTCTACTCCTTGATTGGCCCAGAGAGTTCGTAGGACCCATGGCTTAAAAACATCAAATTTATATTATATTATCTCTTTACACTAGACAATAAGAATTCAGGGGGTGTTTGTTTCGCAGAATTGAGTTGAGTTGGGTTGGTAATAATTATAGGGGGAGTTAGATTGTCTGGGGGAGTTAGATTATCTGTGTTTGGGGTGCAACGTTGGGTTGAGTTGAGTTGGAATGTCTGTGTTTGTTGTGTTGAGTTGAGTTAGAAAGTCTGTGTTTGGGGTGCTAAGTTGAGTTGAGTTTGGGTATCAAGTGCAGATTTCTTAAACCAATTTATTATATATATATATATATATATATATATATATATTTATTTATTTATTTATTTATTTATATTTTGGGTTTTTTTTTTGGTATTTTCATTTGTTGGTTTCATATAAATTTTTTTTTTGTTTTTTCCTTTTTCCATTGCACATTTTTCCTTTTTCCTCTTTTTAGTTTTCCATTCTCCATATCCAAACGTAACATCATTCCCCCTTTTTTTTTTTGTCTTTTTTTTTTCTTCTCTCTCTTGCTTTCACAATCTCTCTCGCTCTTTCTCTCTTTCTCTCTCGCTCTCGCTAGCTCTCTCTATATCTCAATCTCTCAATCTCTCTTGCTCTATATCCATATCTCTCTAGCTCTGTCTCTAGCTCCTTCTATCTCGCTCTTTACATCTCTCGCTCTCCATTTATCTCTCTTTGTCTTTGTAGATCCCTCTATGTCCATCTCTCTATCTCCCCCACTCTATCTCTATCTCCCTCGCTCTCTCTATATACTTATGTAATGTGAACAACGTATGAATCACCCAATTTTTTTTTATAACTTATCTTGTGTTTAAGAAAGAAAAAAAAATTAAAATAGAAAAATAAAATCACTTTCTCATTCATTCAAAGCTTATCATTTCCTTGTCATAATACATGCACAAAAAAATTATGGTCAATCACGTACACAAAAGTTATCATTTTTGTCGACTTCACATCTCATTGTCCATTTGTCATTAGCCAAAAGAAATATAACAAAATACGTTGGTAATGGTTCAAATATCTTTGGGCAGTCTACATGTTTCTTCCTAGTAGACGAAGACAATACCTTTTCCGTGTGTGTTCTGGTACTACAAGGAAGCAATCTGTCTTCTGAATGTCTGTGACAAGTATGTCAATAAGGGTCACCTGGTCATCCTCAGTCAAGTCGTCAATGTTGTATATGGCATTTACTACTTCATTTCGATGACCGAACTCCAGCTCATACTTCTCCTTTTGCCATGATGTTAGTCTACCAATGTGCGTGTTCTGCATCTCAACAGTCGATCTCATGATATCGATCAATTCAGCTTGGAATGATGGCCTCTTCCTCTTGCTTCCTCGAGATGACTCGGCAGGTGTTGCTCTACCTATAGATTGCTCTGCTGCTCTTCATCCATTCCATCCTGATTTAACGATGAATCTGTTTGGCGAACCTCAGGTGTCTGACAGTCCTGTGTTCCAAGTCGAATCTCATCTTCAAACTCTCTAAATGCATTACTCTCCATCACGTGTGGATCCTCACTTGATTGCCCTATAGCTCTATCCTTCCCAAAGATGGTGGAGAGGTCATCGTAATGGGGGAACGACTTGTTCCACATCCCCTTTGCACTGGGATGACTCTGCATTTATACACGTACATATTATTAATATTTACATATTTAACACGTGACAGTAGATATTGTTTTTTAGAATCTTACCCGAACCCAAAGATCAAAAATCTCCCTCTCGACCTGGACACATTTGAACTTTTCGTTCTAGCCGAATCCTGACTGACCTAACATCTCTGATACTCCATTGTATTGTTTCTTCAGACTCCTCACCTTGCACTCGATGGTGTTTTGATTAAGTGCGCACCTGGGCACCTTTTCATGCAGAATTCGCTCAAGGTGTTGCAAGTATCCAGGTCGAAATGTCCCATTATCGCACCTTCAACCGGTCTCTACCAAATAAAGTAGGGCTTCCACCAACTTAGCATCCTCCACTTTAGACCATACGTGCTTCGTCCTCTTACTATTACCTGCCATTATACTGAATGCATACGTTTGTTCAATGAAAAGATGCTATAAATTAAACACATATAGAACTGAAGGATAAACTGTTCAAATTATATGTTCAAATTATATTTCTTCACACATAGTCTCGACACAACGTATTTTCACATCGTACTTCGAACGTTACATAAGTAAATTGCGATCACACGTAAAATAAACATAAGGCCCTCGCTATCTCTAGTCAAGCTCTCTGCCATTCAGTAAATATTTCGACCGCCAAGTCACCCCTGAACTTTGTCCATTCGTCCGATGATTCAACAAATTCAATATGATCCCCATCAACTCCAACTAATGCAGAATTCTCGTAATCGGGCGCGTCAAGCATTGCACCGATTCCCATCTCCCTTCGTAATCGGGTGCTTTCACGACATGTCAAGTCACTCTCGTAAATGAGGCGGAAGAAGGTCAACTGCCTAATGCAGTGCCTAGCATATGATGGTTGTCTCTCTATCCTTTGGTAGTTGTTCAACAATGTGATTAGTGTTATGAACAACTGGATTTGAGAGTTCAAAATAATTGTCATGATCGAAAAAAGTTTTTCAACGGTATCCATCTTTATAGGGAATGAGAATCAAAAGTTGTTCCTGAAAGTGTAAGGTATTTTTTGGATTAAGTTTCATGATATGTTTCACGGTATTTTATTTGAGACCATACAAGCATAGAGTTAACATACGCCATGGTAGGCCTTAAACTTTCTTTCCTAATGATATGGTTAAGGGTATTTTACCAAAATTTTATGGTGAGTTAAACCTTTTGAAGGGCGAAATGGGGTTTTGTTATGTTTTTTATCCTTCTCAATTTCTCCCTCTCGCTCTCTCTAACTCTCTCTATCTCCACCTCTCAATTTCTCCCTCTACATCTCTATCTCTCTCGCTCTCTCGCTATCCCTCTCGCTCTTTCTAACTCTCTCTATCTCACTCAATCTCTCGCTCTCTCTCTCTCTCTACATCTCTTGCTCTCTCGCTATCCCTCTCGCTCTCTCTAACTCTCTCTATCTCCACCGATCAATTTCTCCAACTCCATCTTGTAGATTATCTTATGGATGAATTGTATTGTCGCACACCTAATGCTTAATTCTAACTTTACACCTAATTCTTAATTCAACTTTGCACAAGAGAAATTTTTTTTTTTAAAACGATGTATGTTGAAAGGACTTGCATTCTTTACAAATTTTGTAAACGTGAACTGATTGCATGAATATTTATATCTTACGAAAATTTTATATCTTGCAAAAATTAAACGTTAGTTATCAAAATGTTACGATCGCGACAAGTACAATTTCAAAAATAACTTTAATATTTGATGGAGTTTACTATTTGATTGAGTTTGTGAAACAATGGTGACAATATTGAACTCAAAATAACAATAACGTTTGATGGAAAAGACTTGAATATATAATTACATAACAATACATGTCTCATCCACACTTGATTAATAATAATTATTTGCCAACAATAGCATTAACAAATAATATATTACCAAAACATAAAAAAAAAACAATGAAAAAAAAAAAACAAAAACCAGAAAGGACCAAGTCCCCAACAGTAGCAATCCAATACATTGATCAATAATCAACTAATTTTATTTTTTAAAAAATTATAGATACTTCGAACGTCAAAATAACGAACCTCAAACTAATTATGAATTGGTTGCCTAATTAGTTTGGGACCTACAAGAAACCAAATGAAATGTTAGTAACGAATATGAATAAATTAAAGTATAGTAAACTAAGACTAATAACAAACACGGACGTACCTTTTTTTAACGTTCAAAATCTGCGATCAAAGTGTAAGGCAAAACATATGGAGGAGGCCGGAGGTCTTATCTGATAAGAGTAAGAAGACCGTTTAATCTTTTTACTAACTATAAAGTAAAGCATAACTTAGGTACAAAACCCCTTGTTTTCTTACGGACCCTTGTATTATTTAAAATAAAATTAGATGTTGGAAGTGGAATGCAGAAAACGAAATATCAAAGAAATGGAAAGAAAGACTCACCAACACAATCTCAAATCAGAGAAGAGAGTGGAGAAGCATGAAAAGGAGAAGCATGAAATATATGAGGGGATATTCTGTATAAATAGAAAGGGGGGGGGGTGGGGGATGTGGTTGGTGGAGAGCGTTGGGTTCATTTAAGTTGACCTAACCCCATTAATTATGACAGAAATTAATATACAATGTCAACTCAAGTTTGATTACGTCAGAGGAGATAATTCAGTGGTTCAGCCCCAATTAAATGCAAATATGATAGAGTAATGAATGGTAAAGTGAGGTCCTCAGATACAAGCATATCAAAAATAGATTGATCATTGGAAGAAATCCAACTAAAACAATGAACCAAATCATCATATAAAATTTATTTAAAACCAAAAAAAGTAATGAACTAGAAAAAACAACTGTGTAATGTAAATCAAAAAATTGTATTAAATTCAATACCAAATTTGAAATGAAAATCGGATTACAATGCATAAGGAAAACATTTTACAAATTCCAAACAGAAATCATATTTTGCAAATTAAAAATTATAGGCAAAGGTTAGTATAAGAAAAATTGATATATAGTCATCATCAGTCCCTCAAAAGTAAAGAGAATAGAAAACAAACCTGTCGAATTGATTAATCCCAGCCCCACCAAGCTCCAGTAACATGGTTAGCCCCTAGTTGCAAACCAAACATTCATGGGAAAGAAGGAAAAAAGGGCAAAGGAAAACACATGATTTATTATTGAAGCGGCAAGAGGAGATCTGAAAAAAAAAAATTCATATTATTTGGACGAACAAGAAGGGAATCAGGAAGGGGAAAGAATGGTGAAGAAATAAACATAGATCTGGCATGCAAATAAAAGTGAAGAACAGATTTGAAACCCACAACAAACCACAGAGCATATATAATTTTTTTAAAAATCGTAGTGTAATCGAACATAAAAAAAAGATCAAGAAGAGATTTAACCCACGACATAGATCTGAAAAAATAAATTACACATCGAATGGTAATCGAACATGGTTAGAACAAATAAAGAAGATGTTTAAACCACAGACAATAGATGTGAAAACAAATCGTAGGGTCATTGCACAAGCAAATAAAAGATCGAGAAGAGATTTAACCCACGGATAATAGATCTGAGAAATAAAATTAATAGATGAAGAACGAATTTAACCGACATAGCATGGATCAGAAAAAAAATAGTAATCGAACAGAGAAGATATACAGTCAACAAGGCGTAGATCTTAAAAAAAAAAAGTAAGCGTCGAAGGGTATTCGAACATGCGAAGAAGAGACCAATAAGAAATGTAACCCACAGAGCATGGATTGGGAAAGAAAGTTAAAAACATAAGGTAACCAAACACACAAAGAAGAAACCGAGAAGATATACCGTTGATAAAGCATAAATCTAAAAAAGAAGGTAAGCATCCGATGATATTCGAACATGCGAAGAAAAGAACACGAAGAATATAACCCACAGAGCATATATCGAGATAGAAAATAAAAAACATAAGATAAGCGAACACACAAATAAGAAATCGAGAATAGATCAGCATCACATAGCATAGATTTAACATGCAAATAAGAGATCAAGCATAGATTTAACCCAGAGATCATAGATCGGAAGGAAAAAAAATAAGCCGCAGACCATAGATCTGAACCCTAGAGTAGAAAAGATGGCAAAATAAGAGGGAAGAAGAGAGAAACGGAAGCAGAAATCAGCGAAGGGAAGGGAGAAGAGAAACGAAGAAGCCAAACCGGATGAGAGAAGGGAGAAGGGAGGAGGAGGAACTTCAGAATCGGGAATCCGAAGAGAGAGGGCGAATGCAAACCTTGGAAAGGGAGGCTTCGAGGGTGGGCAGGTGGAAAATTAATTTTGGTCAGAGAGAATGCGAAAAGTCGAGTGTACTAGACGGAGAAATCAATGGGTAAATGAATGGATAAAATCGGTGGTTTTAAAAACCACAATTTTTAATTACCCCTTATCAAACGTGGGTATTTATTACCCACCCAATTCAACCCACCCTAAACCCCACAAACAAACACCCTAGTAGTTATCCAAAATTTAAGAACTCCACTATTTGCCCCTGAAAACACCCTTTTAAAAGTTATCTTTTACCCCTCCATTCTCCATACCCTCTCATTCTCTCATTTCTTAAACTATTATTTTTAATTGAAAACTTCGATATTAACATTTAAAATAGTAAATAAAAAAGTTTTAAACACTCGAGACTGAAAAGGTAGCTTTTAAACTTTATTTTTTAAAAAAATAAATAATTTAAAAAAATGCATAAATTTTGAGAAACAGACAATAGTCAACTATGAACTTTCGGCCTTCTCTCAGCGATGTGTTGGCCTTTAATTGGACAATCTGCTTGAAATTTTCAACTAATCGCCTCCTTCACCCGTAGGCTCAAAGCTCCCACCGCCCGCCCTCGAGGGTTCCATTTCGATTTTCGATCCCTTTTGAGAAAAATTTTCAAACCTCCACTTTCATGAGCTGAATTTTTGAACGACCGAGCTCTTCGAGTGGTATCGAAGCTCCAAATCTCGGATCTTGAGTCATACAATGGAGGATTTCAAATCCAAATCATACCCAGATGGGAGAATGCAGATTGAAAGCTACCATGGAAACGAATCAAGAACACCCAATGGTTCTTCTGGCGTAATGGGTATGCAAGATTTTCGTTGTTACAGTACCTCCTATGCTTCTTCTGCAAACCCAAATCAAACCCAGATGGGTAACGATTTCAAGCTCAAGAAAGGGAAATCGACGAACGGATTTTCATCCAAGAGTTGGAGTTTCAACGATCCGGAGATGCAGAGAAAGAGGAGAGTTGCTAGCTATAAGGTTTATACTGTTGAAGGCAAAGTCAAAGGGTCTCTAAGAAAAAGCTTCCGATGGCTCAAAGAAAGATGCTCTCGAGTTGTCTTTGGATGGTAGTGAAGCCAACGCCTTAAATTGGTATCAGATTTTTCTTCCACTCTTTGTTGTTTGATTAGCTTGTAGTTCTGAAATCCAAGAATCTGTTTCTTGATGTTATGAATGATTTATGAATCTCTTTGAATGTGTAACTACTGTTGGAAGTATAGAATTCTTTCTTTCCCTTTGTTTCCAATGAATTGGGGATGATGGTTTTATGAGTAGATATGGATTGATTGTGTTCCACTTGCTGAAACTCAATTTATTCTTAGAAGATAAACCATTGCTGTCTTCTCTATTGTCTCAGCTTCAGGATTTCTGGTTTTCCAGTTTAAGAATTTGAATCTTTGACTGAACCAAAAGCTTTAATGAGGGCTTGAAATTAAAGAGAAAATAATATTGCACCTAACTTCTTGAGCCTCTTTCTTTGATTCTATGTCAAAGTTTGAAGGTAAATTTAATATTATATCAACACTTGAATCTACTCTGACGAGTCTTGTTGCAGTTTTGTTATATGAAACAACTTGTTGTAAAGACATGTTTCTCATTTGTTATTTAGTTGTGATTCTGTTTCCTTTTCACTTTATATACTTGGAAATAGTGCGTTCATCCTCTTTAAGATTTTCAAGTGTTAGTTATCCATTTGCTTTCTCAATTCCACAAAGGCCTCTTTCAGCTCTCTAAATCAAACCTGTTTGTTGAATGTTGGTTGAGAATCTACGTTGTAAAAATTAAGAGACGTCACAATCTTGATAAGATATATGAGTTACTTCTCTCATTGCCAATTGGTTTTGAGATGGAACCACATATTATCTACTATCTAATATGATATTAAAGTCCATGAAGTTCAAACGGACATTCAATCGAAAAAAAAAATTGAGATCTGATCTAAGAATAGTGAACTCAAAGAAGCACTATGTTGTGGAGTTCTACTACTCTCATGGATCACAAACTTGTTCCTTTAGATTCCACCTCTTCCCCCTTTAGTGGGTTGGTTGATACTTTGAAAATACGGGGTGTTCGGGCCAACTTTTAGCCACCTCGACTAATCTAACATCATAGTTTAGCTTGGCCCCACAGCATTAGATGATGTAGAAAGCTTGTAAGATATTTAATATCTTGGTGGATAGTCATGGAGGACATTTAGATATCTTTATGAGCTTGAAACTTTTGTTCTGTTGGCTTCAACATTTTGCTTCCTTTTTGGGTTGATGCATAGAGAATTTTATTTTTAGTTGAATTAGGAATCTACCATTAATTTTTTAGAATACATCCATAAGATTACTGAAACCTCAAGATTTTCTTTTTGTGATTAATCTTGCCTTCGTTTTGGTTTTGCTCCTACCATCATGTTTTGGATCAATATTTTCTTGGTGTTTATAGGTATCTTTTGTCTGTTCTCTTTTCGTTCCCTTGAATGGCAAAAAGAATATTGCAATTAAGTCATTGGAGGTAAAAATAGAATGAGGATGAGAATAAAGTAAGATTTTTTTAGGCAAAATAATGTAAGATTTATACTGCCATATTTGTCTTGTTTTCTTTGTTTGGTTTATTTTATGTTATGAATTTTGTATGAATTATTATTTTATAGTATGAACTAACTTATTTATAAATATGGCAAAATTTTACTAATTAGTAATAGATTACTATCATTTATCACTTAGTAGTCTATCATTGTTTATCACTTGATACTTGATAGACAATGATATTTTGCTATATTTAAAAATATTTGTTTTGCCATTTAAAACACATGTCATATATAATTTATAATATATCATATATTTATATTATACATATTCTAATTTAACAAAAAAAAAATGAGTTTATAATATAAAAAATTTTATAGGGTATTTACAATGGATATTTTAGAGCTAATAATTAATTATAAAGCCCCAAAATTATCTCTACTATATTAAAAGGGGTTATGCAAAGAGAATCTTTACAGGTTTGTTTTGCCCTTATATTTTTCATAAATTCTCGTGTTACCCTTTGTCGAGTGGTTATGATTTTTCGAGTGTAGGTGTCCGTTTGAAAGACAGTGGATATGACTTCTCCAATTTTTAGTTTACAAAATAAATTTATATATTTAAGAAATATAGTCTAAGGTCGAATAACTGCAATTAGTGTTTTGAAATAGGATGCACTAGATGTCAATTAGATGCATCTGTTCGAAGTGGAGGTAATTACACACATCAAAACAGGGCGTTGATTCTTCCAATATATATGTGAGATGCACGTGTAGAAGAAAAACAAAATACATACTTGCATTTACATTCTCAAAAAGATAATTTCATGAGATCCAAAATTTAGAGAAAATACACACAAAAAAAAAAAATATCTTAAATGGCAAAACTGCTAAAAATATTTACAACTAATAGCAAAATATACAGTAGCTAAATGAAAATGGTAATTAATAAGGTGAAACAATGGTATGACTTTACATTAAAAATGCTATATAGGAAGAATCTTTGCATCCTCTTTTGCCCTTACATTTTTCATAATTCTCATATTGCCCTTCGGCAGGTGGTTGTGACTTTGTTAGCATAAAATCACTATTAAAGAAAAATAATTACAACTATAGATTTTACATTCATCCCGCGTGTTTCTTGACTAATAGGCATAAATTACGTTTTAAAACTTCAAATTTTTGAAGTTTCTCTTTTAGACTTTTACAATACAACACACTTTCTTTTTTTTTAATTGTCCAACGAAATCATATGTGTTTTAGATCTATTGTCGGCCAAATGTTTTAAGAGATTTTAGAATATATATACATCATCAAAATGTCATGTTTCTTCAAATTAAAATTACGTATATATGCTGTTGTGTAACATTATTTTCATTAATATTGTACTAGTTCAAATTTTGGAAATGATTGATTAAAACAATTTCTTAATACAAAATAAAAGGTTACTAAAAATGTTAGGGATAATTATGGACCGAATGGTATAATCGACATAAAAAAAAAGGAGAGAAGCAAGAAGGTCGTGAAAATAACAAAGTTTGGGTAAAAATAGCATTGGAGACCCATTTTTGGCTTAGGGAGCGTTAGTCTATGTCAAAGCCCAAATTAACATGCTTGACATAGTGAATAGCTAATAAAGCATTCTGGCACGTGCCCGACCTATAGCATCACCCTAGGACCAAAATAGGCATAGGGAAAGATGTCTCAGCCTTCGAGGTTGACCCTAGCCAAACACGAAATATGGCAAGCTCTTTGGCCCAATAGGTTATATGATTATATACATCATTATATCTTCCATGAGGTTACTTGAAACTCCACACCAGTATGCATGTGTTCTTTTGGAGGCCACATTCCTAATTCAATGTTGTGTCACATGAAAGTAAGGTGCATTTTTCTTGTTCAAATTTTGGCATCAACAAAAAAGCATGATAAACAAGGAATTAAATAAATGAAAAGTATACTAATTTCATCTCAACTTTATTCTTTTTTACAATAAGAATTGATGTAACGAACCAAATAATGCTATAACCTCGAGCCAAATCAAATTACTCATTGGCTCTCAATTATCCCCTCTATCAAAAAAAAAAAAAAAAACAAAAAAAAACAAAAAGTTAAAAGAAAAAAAAGAAGGAATAAAAAAATGGGTTAACCACTTCCACCTATTTCTTGGGCCGAGCTAACAAAACCGTTTTGGGCTTAATTAGCTGTAGCGATTGGAGTTCTTGGGCTGGGATGACCCATATAAGCCAGCCTTGGCGAGAGCCTAATTTTTGGGCTTGGACGTGGAGAAGGAATGGGTCCATAATTAAGTAACGGCCCAAGGCCCACTCGAGGCGATAAGTTGACATGTTCCAGTGCTCTCGTTTGTAGATCTGCTGGGTAGTCCCGGACGCACCCGATCCTAGGCCCAGCTCCTGTCGACCATTTGCATGACAATCGTTTCGACATGTCGAATTGTCTCGCCGCCGCTTCCTCCGATCTCCGGCCGTCGTCTTTCTTTTGAGCTACTAGCGGCACGGTTACTGTCATCTTTTTCTCTTCTGAATCAATGGCAACAGCTGATTTGGCTTCATCCAATGGTGTGGATTTGATGGAACCCTCGCGTGATTTTGGTTTTTGTTCCTCATGGACGGCATTGTATGGACTGTCATCGTCAATCGCACACATCTGGGGGAGAATAACAAAATATCCAATATTAGTTTAATCTTTTTTCATTAATTTCAAAAGGGATAATTAAAATGTTTCATTTTATTCAATTCAGGGAATAAGAAATTTACCTTCACATTGGTGAGATCTACATGGTTTTCTTTAAGGAAGCTGAGGAATTCATTGAAATTAGCTTCCGTTGGGTGATAATGACCACTGTATGGCCAAATTGCCTATACCCAAAAAGAAAAAAAATTAAATTAAATATCAATACCCCATTTTAATTTAGTATGATGCAAATAAATAATGTTTAACTACGTGTTTAATCTTTTAAACTTTGGTGGATAATTATTTGATTTTAGAAATTAAGTTTATAGACATCACTTCTATCTCTTCGTTTTTATTGTTTGTTGTTTCCTGTTTAGGACTATTTTAACTTAAAGTCAAAGTTTGAAAACTAAAAAAAAATGTAGACTCGTTTGGTAACCATTTGATTTTTAATTTTTGAAAATTAAATCTATAAACATTTGTTCCATCTATAAACTTCTAGATTTGTTAACTATTTTTTCACAATATTTTAAGAAACATAGTCAAAATTTGAAAACTAAAAAAAAATAATTTTTAAAAAATTTAACTAATAATTTAACTCTTCTACTTAAAAAAGATGAAAATGTAAAAAATTGAGAGGAAATAGACTTAATTTTCAAAAAATAAAATGGTTATCAAATGGGTATGTAGTTTTCAAAATTTTATTTTTGTTTCCAGAAATTAGTTAAGAACTTCAAATACATTTTTACGAAATATGAAAAGTATGAGTAAGAAATTGAGAGAAAATAAACACGATTTTTAAAATTCAAAAACCCAAAACTACCTAACGGAATTTAAATCTTTGAACTTGTATCTATTTATTTCTTAAACTTTAAAAATGCTTAATAAATTAGATATTAAAATTAAAAATATAAGATTTATTAGACAATTCTCGAAATCTACCGTTTTAGATAAATGACTAAATTTATAATTTAAGTAATACGTGGAAGGTAAGGGGTGGTTACCTGAATGGCACCATTATGGGCTACCAATCTGCCGGCGGCGGTGGTGGCGGCGCCGGAGAGGAAACTTGAGTGTTGAAATTGGCCTTTCTTTTTTTGGCCAACGTATAAAGATCTTGTAGTGCTCAAAACAAATATCCATTTGGAACCTTCTTTGGTTTCCACAATATTTCCACTTTGCTTGTAAACCAACTTCCCATTTTCCACTATTACTTCATAAGCTTCTCTTTCTTTCTAAAAAATTTAACATAATTCAAAATTAAAATTATAACTTTTTTCAAAATTGAGTTCTTGATAAAAATAAAATAAAATAAAAGTTGTTGAGGACTCACTGGACCCAAATATTTGATGCATTGCTTCTGAAGAGTTGCCCTTGGACATTTCTCTAGGCTTATTTCTTTGCCATCTCCAATATCCAACCTATATTTTTGCAATTCAAACATTGGTAAGACATGGGTTTGGATTCAAAATTGTGTTTGGTTACGGAAAAAATCTGTTAAATTTTTTCAGCAACCAAACCTACTAAATTGAAAAATGTTAAAATATTTTTAATTTGTTATTTGACGTTTCGAATAACCAAATATGACTAAGTTGAATTCATATTTGGTATGTATATATATATATATATATATATGAATTATTTACAAACATGACTAAGAGTTTAGAGAAGTACAGTATGTAAACTATTTAATCCTAAAGAGATCACTATTATGTATTTCTGTATCATTCTCTCTCTGCCCTATTGTAAATGTGTCGATCTCTTTTGTTTTACGTTTTCTTTTTATTTTTTATTGTCCGTTCTTTAAAAAAAAAATTGACTTACCAATAAAAGAATGGTTGATTGCTCTCACTCACAAACCAAACGTCGTAGTACAAGTGCAAATTGTGGCCATAACGATGTCGTGGATCAATCTGTAATATAAAAGAAATAAGCGAAAATGTAAGAGCACACTCCTAGCTCAAGTAATAATAACCACTCATTTATTATTATGTAATAGTTACCCTATAACATATTAACTTAAATTCAAGAACTTACAGCTTCAAGCCAGTGCTGGAGAGCCAATTTTTGAGCCTTTTCATCCTTACTCAAACCTTTCCCCACCTAAAACCAAAAAATATACAAATCTTAAGCCTTCAAAAGATTGAACATAAAAATTAAATAAAAAAATAAAAAAATAAAAAATAAAAATAAAAAAAAACCCACCTTGGCCGCTCTAGTTCTGGCCCTGGCCCACCGCGACACGGCCGTTTCCGGCTTCTCGATGTTGAAAAACGAAACGGAGCTCCGTTTCAAATTCGCAAAATCAATGGCTTTCCACCACAATTCTTCAACAACCACCGCACAATCCGCAAGGTTCCTTCTCGTTCTATAACTTTTATAAACCTTCTGCAGCTTCACCGCCGCCGCGTCCAGCTCGCTCACCGGCCTAGGAGAGTACATAATTGCCGGCTCCGGCAAGGAAACACCCGGAGTGGCCGTCTTTAAACTCTCCGATCCGGAAACAGAGAAACTGAAACCCCCATCTTCAACGAGCGACTTAAAGGAGAGATTGGTTTCAAGAATCACTTTCTCGGGTTTATTCCCTTTCAAACTATTGGGTTTACTTCTAGTTGCTTTGTTTTTTATGGGTTCTTGCTCTGTAATTTTGAAGCTGTTTGATTTCAAAAACAGAGCTTTATCTGTAGCAGAAAAACTTGGATTTTTGCATATGATGAACAAGCCTTGGTCTATATTTTGTTTCCAGGCAGAAATGAGGAGTGAGAGGGATAAACCCATGAATCAAAAACCCAGAAACTAAATCAAAATGAAGTTAAGTTGGATTTGAAGTTTATGATGAGGGAGATTTGTAGTCAAGAACTCTGGTTTTTTTATAGTGAATGAAAAAACAGAGAGATGAGTTTTGAGAGGGTAAAATGAAAATCAAAGGCACGAGTTTGTGTGTTTGTTTTGAATGATTCAAAGAAGTTTGAATTGGGGAATGTGAACAATGGGATGGAATTACTTTGAATTGTGATTTGAAAACAGAAAAAGATTTTAGGGTTTTTATAAAGTTGAAGATGAAGAGTGAAGAAGGAAAAGAGAAGGTTGGTCAAACAAAGTATGCCTAAAAACTTAAACCAACCTTCCATGAAAAAACCCACAACATTGTACTGTACTTTATGTAAGTTATTATTATTATTATTTTTTTTAAAAAAAAAAAGATGAATTTAAAGGGATTATTTGATGGATTGACTTAAAAAATTGGGTTAAAATCTTAGAATGTTAATAATTTTGTTTCCTTTTTTAAAAATAAGGTTTTATAACTTTTTTTTTTTTTATTATTATTATTCATATCTCTCAGGGGTCTCTTTTTCTCTATCTCTATTTCGTCTTCAACAATGCTTCCTTCGTTGTATTTTGCCTCCAACGATGACAATGGTGATGATGAATTGAGTTGTTTCTTCTTCCTCCTACAACATGCAACGGTCAGTGATAACAAACGAGGTTTTTCTAAAGGCCAAACCAACCAATTGTAGGAGGCAAGAGCAAAAAAGTTAGCTACGTAACTAAAATAAAAGTGAGAAAAGAAAAAAATAAAAACAAAAACTTGATAACGCTGGCAAAAGATTAAGAAGCTTTATTTTGAAAAAACCGATTAAAATTCTTCTTTTTTTCAAAGTTTTTAAGGTCATTAGTAAAAAATCCTATTCTGAAGCCTATTGTTGGTTATATCACTCTAGGTTTAAAATGTTGTAAGGGGACAATTTTGATTGATTTTTAAAAAATGGTAAAAAACTATTAAAATTAATATATAAACATATTAACTCTTATTAATGAGTTAATATGCATATTATTTATATCTTATTTATGATGTGTCGACTGAAATGTAATCTCTGCCTAAACCGTCAAATTAATAATTGTATCGATTTTTATAAGTGAATCAACCTAACTCCTCCCTTAAAATCATTAGTACATATTTTTCACATATTTATACAATTTCTTTAAATACCTATAAACATAAATTAGAGAGAAATGTCATAATCAAACAGACTATTGCGATTTTTCATTAATATAAGTTTTTTTCATCGGTTGATCTTCTTCTATATATTTTTCTCACTCATTTTATAAATAATTATGTGACAAATTTTGTTACAAATTTTTTAAGAAATTTTGAGAGAAAAACAATTTTATTGGAATAATTTTGAGGTCATTTTAAATGATATAAAGGATTATAAAAAAATTAAAAATCTCCAAATTTAAATTGATAAAATTATTTGTTTACAATTTTAATGGATACAAATCAAAGTTAGGAGATGATTTTAGGTTGAATTGAGTCGAGTTGAAGCACTTTTTAGACCCTATTCAATTGTTCGGGTTATATAGTTTTTCAACCTAAATAATCTTTATTCAATAATAAACTCAACCATGAAACATTTGAGTTGAGTTGTTTCATGTTATTCGAATTCTTTACTTAAAATTTTGTTGTAAAAATAAGCCAAATATAAATCTAAAAATTTTATTTAATTATTTTCATATAACGAATTACAAGGTTAACAACTCAATTTTATTTTATATTATAAAAAAATTCTTTTTAAAATGTTAAAAGATTGTTTTTAAAAAGTTGTTAAGAGTATAAATTATATTTAAAAAAAATTATGAAAATAAATAAAAATAAAATAAATATATGTATATATAATTTGATAAATTTTACTTTATTTTGTTTTGTTTGTGAAGTTAATTTCACGGGTCAAACTACTCGTGGGCGTGCGTCAGGGAAGTCACTTTTCCTTTGATGTGGAAAATTGGAAAATCTATTCCTTTGACTATTATTTGTCAAATTTCTACCCTGCCCTTCTCAAGGACTTGTATTTGACCTTTTAATCTGTTTTTTAATCCAACTATTATACATACACACTTCTTTTTTAACCATGACAAACAAATTTTCAACCTCAACAAACATCTCGTTTATCAATTATCATTGAGTTAAACTTATTTTAAATGATACTACAAATATATTTTAGTTTTGGAAAGGTTGTTGATGTTTGATGTTATGGTTTAATAATAAATTTTAGTGCACGAACTTTGAAGTTTTGGTAATTTATAGAGTTTTTGAATTTTTAAAAGTATATAATATTTTTAAATATTCATTTTTGTATCTAGAGGGTCTATGCTCGTTAATACATTTTTGATTTTTCAATTTTGTATCTAATAAAAATCCTTGACATGTTCGATTCTTTAAAAAATTAATTGATATTTTGGTTATAAAAAATTAACTTTTATGTCTAATAGGATCCTAAACTTTCAATTTAGTGTCTAATAAGTATGTCAACTTTTAAAAACATTGAATATGTCAAGATGTATTAAGCAAAAAAAAAAAAAAAAATTGACAATTTGATGGACATATCATACAGTTTATTAAAGTTCACGAACTAAACTTGTAAGTTAACCATATGTTATCTATTTAACTATTTTAAAATTAACTAGATAAAAAAAAATATTAATAAAGTTCACATAGTTATTGAATGTAATAGAATTGGATTAACAGAAGCAATAATATAGAAAATTAGTTGAAGTTTTGATGGAGTTAGAATTGGTTGTAAGTATTGAATGAGAGTTGTCAAAGTACCCATTGAAGTAGATGTTGTGTTTTTGGTATTTTGGACCACAAAGAAATGGGAAGAAGACCGACTTGTGTTGAAAGAATTGTTCAACACTTTATCTTCAAAATATCTCTTATTTTGATCTTCATTTTTTAGTATGAAGTTTTTGTAGTTTGTATCCTTTTTTTTTTCTTTTCTTTGTATAAGCTTTATGACTCATAAGTAATCTTATTCTCACATTAATTATTTTGATTACAACGTCTAAATCTAATATTAAAGCAATTAAAAATATTATTAGGTAGTTAAGGCCTTAATTAAATAATTAATTAATTAATTATTTATTATTATTATTATTGAATTCAACATCTAACCGTGAGAATTTGAATCTCAAACTTCTTGATCAATACATAATAGGTAAAATATCTTTTTGTTCCTTGGTCTAGTTTCTCTCTAGTCCGTATGTTTTAAAATGCTATATTTTTAGTTCTTAAATTTTGAGTTTAATTTCAATTTAATCCATAAGTTTTAAAATATTATAATTTTATCCTTGACATGTGCATTTTGTTTCAATTTGGTATCTAGACATTTTTAACCTTGATGTTTTACTAAATACTCACTTCAGTTTTTTTTTTTTTCTATATAAGATATGTTTAAATTAATTTAATTTATTCGGGTTGGTAATGTATCTATTATTTAAATTTCTACTCTTTACGATTTTTTTTTATTACGAAATGAAAAATTTCCTCAAAAATTAACAAATGAATAATAAAATTTTTTACAACATTCCTTCTCTTGCTATTAATTTTATTTGTCTATTTATTATTATTATTATTATTTTGTTTATGTTAACTTTTTATTTTACTGGTCAAACTAGTGAATGGAAATCTCTGGGGATTAGGAATTCTAGTCAAGCACTAATTGCAACCCAAGTTGTTGAGTCAATTTATATTTCGTTATTATAATAGCTAAAAAGCAATAATTAATTATATTTTTTTATTAAAATAATATTAAAAAAAAAAAAAAAACTTTCCAAGGGTTTTTTTAAATCTAAAATTTTCAAAGTTCATATTGGACACGCCTGCGCTAATTAATCAAATAGCCACAGTTATTTATTTATTTATTTGAACAGGCCACTGTCAGTTTAATTACTTTAATGAAAATTCTAACACCTTATAATTAATTAAAAAATATTAAAATACTATTTCAATTTGTATTTTAGTTTATTCTATTTTAGTCAATGAGCTTCCAGTTATCTAAATTTACTCTATATACTCCCTACATCTTAAATTTCGTTTAATCAAGATTGGTTAAATAATAATAATAATAGTAGTTTTAATGCAAGAAAGACACTACGTGAATATATTTCCAAACTTATATAAAAAGTATTTATTAAAAAAAAATAAATTAACATACAAGAATACATTTAAGGTTTATTAAAAATACTTAGAGAAAAATGAACATTTAAAGTATTGATTATTGTAGAATGAATCATATGGTTAAATCGCCAACTAACCTAAAAGTTTAAACTTTTGAGTCAAATGAAAATTTAACATGGTATTAAAGAAGGTGGTCTATGGAGGTACTGTGTTCAAATTCTTGCATTGTTGTTTCCTCTCCAATTAAAATTGATTTCTAGTCTTCTTCATAATTAAGGCTTCAAGCCCACAAGTGAAAGAGAATGTTAAATGACATAATTAAATTTAACTTCACCAATCAAGTCAATCGATGATTTAACAAAAATAATGATATCGATATTTTAAACTTCAAAATAATTCTGAAAAAAAAAACCGAGCAAAACAGAAAAATGACACAAACATTAGAAATTAGGTCACAAACATTAGAAATTAGGTCGAGACATTATTGCATAAATTGTATTATGAATGAATGAGACATCATACGTACGTACTTGTGAGTACCAACCAAATTGAATGTCAACCGCATTAATTTAATTGTTCTATAGCTCCTACTAGTATAGTTTACCATTTTTTCTGTTCTCGCAATAAATATTAATATACATTAAATTAGAGTTTAATTTACACTGTCATATTCAATTTTAAATACGCGTATTTCTATATTATTATAGATTTGACATTGACATAAGTTGTGAGTTGGTATTAAAACAAAAATTAAAAAATATCAATCAACATCGACACATTCATAAATTTATTTTCTAAGGATTATCCATTGAGATAGGGGTAGTTAAATTATGTTGCTATCTTCTTATTAATTGCCACATTAAGTCAAATTGAATATTTAAGATAAATTGAAAATAGGTGTTGTAAAATGAATGATGAAATTATTTTTCAACATGTTGATATATATAAATCGAATGGTTCGACATCGATGTTAAATATTTATTGACATCTATGTCTTTTATATGTGCTTGTACAACATAAAGAAATAAAAAAAATGGCATATATTTTGTTCAATATGAATAGAAATACTAATAATAGTCTCCATGTCTTAGTTTGAGAATAACTGTTTGATAAATAATTTGAATATAGAGTTGTATTTCATGTTTTCAAATCTGTGTTTATTAGCGGATTCATAAATTAGTAACTCATTTGAACAATTGTTTTAAATTAAATGTGTTTGATACTATGTTTATAAACCATAAAACTAATTGTAGTTACCTATTAAATATTAGGTTAACTATAAACTTTATTAGTTAATTTATGAAAATGTTTTATATTAATTTAATTTGTTTTTATATTATGTAATTATAATACATTACATAATACATAGTTTATTTAAAAAATGAATCGAATTTATAGCATGACATACTGTATTTCTAAACTTTTTCTTTATTTAATATAATTTTGCGTTTTAAAATTTAAAATAAAATTTTTTGATATAATACTTTAAAAAATGTTTTGAGAATTTTTTGTTTGGATCACAGAATTCGAAAACAGCTTTAAAAAATAGAATAATGATTTGCCAAATACATATTTGCTGAATTAAGTGAATGCAAAAATATAAAAACATAATTTGAATATTGTTAACCACCTTAGTTATTAATTTAAATAAACTATGGAAGGTGATTTTGATTTGATTGGTTTTGTAGAGCTTGATGAGGCCATTGTCATGTATCATGGTATTTTTAGGTCACTTGAGGTGAACATTTCTCCATTTTAGGTTGAATCTAACTCCAAAATTCTTTGGAATCTTTTGGTTGAGAATTGTCGGTAAGCTAATGAGATTCAAATTTTGGGGTGATAGTCGGTTCGGTTTTGTCAATTTTGGGGCCAACCAAGAACTAAACTGAACCAATCAGTTTTACAAAGAAGGGATCCAAACCAATGTCCAATAAAAAAACAAAACCAATGGATTGGTTTTATTTGGATCGGTTTGGTTTTCGACTTTTGGCATTTTCTTTTTTCTTCCAATTTTTTATTTTTATTTCCTTTATTTCCTTTATTTATTTTTTTTGCATCGGTCCTTTTTGCTAATTTTAAATAAAATTGAGTCTATTTTTTTTTTATAAATTGAAATTTGACATTTTTTTGCCACTTTTCTAAATAAAAAAAACATACACCATCCATCATAATTGGTCTTTTATCTATACATTAAATATACATGCACCATAATAATTAAAATACTAAAAATACCTAATGAAAAGTTTGTTTTCAAGGGTATATCTATCATTGGTTTGGTTCAGTTTTTTTGGATTTTTCTAAAAAAATCAATCCGAACCAATACGTTTTGGTTTTCTCCAATTACAAATCAATATGTCCAATTTTAAACTAAAAAACCAAACCAAACTATTTGATCGGTTTGGATTTTCGGTTGTTTGTTGCGCGCTCCTATTCAAATGTTTGTTGATGCCATTCGTGACTTCCATTCTTGTTGTTCTGTCATTGGCTTTCTTTGGGCCAACCGTTCATGTAATTATGTAGCGCATGATCTTGCTATCCATGTTTGAAGATTCTACTGTTCTGTTGTGTGGCTTGAAGAACACCCCTTGTGGGTGGATTTTGCTATTAATTCTGATTTATTTTAGTCTTTCTTTGTTTGTTTCTTTGTTTTGCTGTGTTTCTTTGTTTCCGTCTGTTGTACTAAAAGAAAATTAAGTAGAATTTATAAAATTTTTAACTTATAAAAATATTCGTTATTTATTGATGAAATCTCGATATTGTAAAATTGATTTTCTATATAAGTCAAGTTGCGAAGGTTTCATATCCCTTTAAAATATATATTTTTCTCTATTAAGAAAAGGAAAAATAGAATACTTTTTTTTCGTCTTTCTAAATGAAGGCAAACCGACATATATCGTTACGCTCAAGCTCACTTAATTTCTATTTAGATTGACTCTAGAAAAAAGTGTTTTTTAAAAAACTCATTTTTATTTAAACTCTTTTGATAAAAATTATTTGAAATACAACTCCAAAATTCATTTTGAGTAGTTATCAAATGCTTTAATTTTTTCTAAAATAACTTATTTTTTAAATTAAACACTTGAAAATAGATTTCAAACACATTCTAGTTTAATAAAAAAAAAAAATTCATTTCCTCTTTCTTCAGTAGTTAGTAGGGCTTAGGATATAGTTTTATTTCTTGAACACTGATTTATTTTTCTTTATTACTTGCTAAATTTATATTTATTAAATTATTTTAATTCCTAAATCATAATTTTTTTTAGTACAAAATCATAAATCATTTCATATCTTTATTTTCTTTCAAAAATTTAAATTTAAATCTCTAGCTTGTATCAAATTTGACCCTCGATATTCTGTTGAAAGATGTAATAGTAATATATATGTATATATATATATATATTTTTAATTTTGTATTGCATCATGTTTCGAATAGTTTATAATACATTTCTTTTATGATAAGGACGAATATAATACTGAATGAAATTTGGACAAAATACCACGCATTTGATAATGACTTATTTGTTACCTTTATCTTTGTTTATAATCATATTAATAATTGAAATTATTACCAATGTTTCAAACTTTTATCAAAAAGTTGTAAAAAAAAAAAAAGTGCATAATACATACTTTAAAATTTAGAAATTGACTTAGCAAATTTAAATGTGAAAAAGTACAAAGAAAATCCTAAGCATTAATGCTTACCGCTTATTGGAAGAATATGATAAAATTGATACACCAAATTTTCAAAAATAAAAAATAATTTTAAGGATGATAAAAGTGAATAAGTTCAACACTCTTATATAGTTATATTGTTTATTGAATACAAAACCTCAATTAAGAACATTAAAAAGAAACTTAAATTAAGAACCATATAATAAAGACATATATGATTGGCCAAAATATTAGAGCCTTGAATATTTTTATTTCATATCCTATTCATTGGTTAGATTATTACATGCTCTAAAAAAAGCTAAATTTAAGGATTAAATTGTTATTTCTATAAAAATTCAAGTGGAACAAGTGATTTTTAAACAAAGATTTAAATATGATTTTAACTTTTTACTTTCATATTAATAAATAATTAAGAAGAAATTACATTTTTAGTCCTCGAGTTTTAAACAATATGTGCGTTTGGTCCTTTAGTTTTAAAAGTGTACTTTTTTAACCTCCAAGTTTATAAGAATAAGTTAATTTGGTCCTTATGTTTTCAAAATATACCTTTTTAGTACTTGAGCTTTTAAAAATAGGTTTAAGAGGTATTCAAACAGTTTATTATTATTATTTTAAATAATTATATGACATTTTAAATTAGAATAATGATTTTTAAAAGCTATCTCCTTCTAAAACTATTTTGTTTTCTAAAAGAAAAAAATTACTTGAATGACCTTTTAAATTTAATTATAAAAATTTAAAAACTAAAAATGTATATTTTAAAAATTCAGGGACTAAATAAATTTATTTTTATAAATTTGAGGACTAAAAAGATAGATTTTAAAATTCAGGGACGAACCACACGTATATTATTCAACTGTCGAGACTAAAAAGGTGATTTATGTAATAATTAAGTTCACAAATGATTTTAGCGGTCGATTAATGAATAATAGGTCCAAAGCCGTCAAGCTGATGTTACTGCGTGGCCGGGGCGCGATTTCCATTGTCGTATTTGACTCTTTTTCCATCTAAACAGCTGTCGGTTTTCTAACCTTGACTTTTCATTTTCGCATTTCTTGGAAAACGACATGTCGTATAATTTCACATCCCATCAATTATCCCAATAGCTGACTAACCATTAAAAAATAAAATAAATCCTGCTCTTTCCATCAAAACAGTATATCGATGAATAAAGACTACGGTTACTCATGCTGACTTTTTCATTGGATATTGTCTTAGATTGTTAGCCGCTAGCGTTGTTTCCTTTTGATAGATATTGCACATAAAATTTGGCATGATATTATACAACAAGACAGAGGTGGAATTAATAAGAAATTTGGATATGAGATGTGCTGATGTCAATGGCAACAAACGATAGAGGCTATTGGTGTAAGACAAATCATGATTTTATTGAAGAAGTTTTCATTGTTTTTTTTTATTATTATTTTTAAGTCGTCTCTAATATTTAAAAACAAATAATTAGTAATCAAATCTCAACAAAATCTATTTTAGAGTAGATATACTAAATTTGTGATTAGATAACCCACACATAATTAAAGCAAGCGTGTGGGATTGGGAGGGCAAAATTGAAAAAAACAAGTAGGAAAATGGGCACCCTACATTATGTTTTGGTCATAAAATAAGAGAATTAAAAAACAATTATTTTTTTAATTGACTGTTCCGTCTTGGCAATTCTACGCAATTTCTCAATTTTCTACTTCTATACCATTTATAAGTTGGGGTTTTTGTACAGAAGGCCCTTTTTTAGGGGCCAAATTTGGGGCCCAAGTTCAAGTTTGCTTGAAAAATAACGTTCTGCTTACGACAGTCATGTGTGAAAATACCATCTTGTCCCCAAATCGAATGCAAGGGCCTGACATTCAAACAAATTCTCATTCATTCCTTTTGTTCCTCATCAGAAACAATTGCAACTTTTTTTCGATTTTTTTTCTTTGTTCAGATTCTTGCTTTTGCTGTTCCCTCCTATCTCTAGCTTCTCATTCCTATGTCTTGCTTCTCACTCTAATTTCTCGCTCATTTTTCTTGTTCCTCATCAGGCACAGCTGTAATTTTTTCTTCGATTTTTTCCTTTGTTCAAATTCTTCCTCTAACTTGTCGCTCCTTCCTCTTGTTCCACATAAGAAAGAAATGAAATTTTTTTCTTCAAGATAAATTTTTTTTTGGAGAACAAAGAAGATGAAGAAAATTGCAGGAAAAGAGAAGAAGATGGAGAATAAGAAAAGTGCAAGAAAAGAGAAGAAGAAGAACACATAAAAAAATGGAAGAAGAAAAAGACAATGGTGCATAACCAAAAAAAAACGAATAGTTAGAAGAATAAATAAAAAAAAGGAAAAAAAAAAAGAAGAAAAGGAAAAAAGAAAAAAGAAAAAGAAGAAACGAAAAAAGAAAGAAAGAAGTCTGCAAAAAGAAGGAAGAAAAAAGGTAGAAGGCTTAGAGTGCTAATTTCATAAAGCTGATGACATGAGTAAAAAGCCAAAATTCATTTGTTTTGAAACTTGGGTCTACTTTTCATTTGGACCCTATAATAGGGTCATCTATACAATTATTCCTTATAAGTTGGTTATGTTGAAAGTATAACTGAACTAAATAAGATATTTATTTGTACTATCGGTCAAGAGAATCAAATTTTAATTTTGTACTTAAATGTATTTCATTCTATCATAATATTTGAATTTTCCAAAGACAATCAAAGAATTCCTCATCTCGCTCACTTGTTTACCTCGATGAAATTTACAATGATGTCAAATTCTCATTGATTGTCACCTACTTTAAATATTATGTGAGATTTAACTGCATTGCCTGTTTACGACAGAGGAACTTTAGATTCTCGTTTGTCTCAAAAAAAAAGTAAGACATAATGAATACGACGAAATGAGTGGTAGACAACCTTGACTTGAAATAAGAGTTAATTTTGCTTATAAACATGTTACAATTGTTACATTAGATCCATGTTGAGTTTCTTTTCTTTTCCTACTTGAAACAGGTACTCTTACTTTTGCCCTACGTGGCTTTCCTAAATTTTGAGTATAATTTTTATTTGATCTTAAGGCTTCAAAATATTGCATTTTTACCATTGAGTTTTGAGTTTAGTTTTTATTAGTTCCTATATATGTTTTCAAAATGTTATAATTTTAATTCTAAATCTTGAGTTTGGCTTTGTTTGATGTCTAGGTTTCAAGATTTTCCACATTATTTTACCCTTTAATTTTTAACAAGCTCACATTTGTTTCTTTGTTTTAACTTGAAGTTAATTAATTCAAAATGATTATAATGCTAATTTTTTTTAATTACTTTTGATAGCGATAGACAAAAACTAATAAATAGATATGTTTAAAATCTAAGAGCAAATGAAATTTGAACTCAAACTCAAGCGCGAAAAATGCTACATTTTGAAATTTAAAAGCTAAATAAATATTAAACTCAAAATAATGTATAATTGTAACATTTTAAAACTTAATTACCAAATGAAATCTATATTACAAAATTAGATGAAAAACTCATTTTATAGTTGTGTTGTGGAATTACAACGGTATGGGAAAAGATTCTACAAACCATCACAACAACATTTTAGAGGCTAGAAGAGTGTCTTAGAAAATAACTACAACTAGTTTTTTTTCCTATAGACCAAAAACTCAAGTCATTCTAAGCAATTATCTCACAATCTCTTGACGTTTAAATAGGCGGTCTTTCGTCTTTTTAAAAAAAAGAAAAACCAAAATAGGTAGTCTTTTGTTGAATTTGTCCCACATTGAAAAAGTTGAAGAAAGTGATGAAATTCTACTACTATAAAAGGAACATATCGTTCAATTAAAAACACTTTAAGCTTGGTGTGCTAACTCTAATTAAATTTCTCTCGTTTGAGAATGAGAAAATGTGTGAGTAGTTGAGAAAGTGTTCATGTAAATTCCTGTGTTTCCAATTTAATTGTTATCTTTTAATTTAATTGTTATCTTTTAGTTTTTCTGCTTATTTATGCGGTAGAAATGGGAGGTTTTTTCCAACGTCGTAATTGCAATTTGTCCTATTTATAATAATAATAATAATAATAATAATAATAATAATAATAATAATAACTTTTTGGAACATGATTTTTAAATGGGTAGTGTGTGCGTGGGGGGGTTAAAATTCCACGTCATTTCAAAATTTTCGGCCAAATCTCCATTTTTCCAAATTTTCTATTTATTTAATTTTCATTGTCACACACTCATATATTTACGAGATAATAACACCCATTCACGTGTTACTTTAAATTGAGTAATCTTTGACTAAATATATAGTCGCTCATGCATTTTGAATTCCTAGATTAGACTATAAAACATATTATATTTCAATAAATTTATAGTTTGTAATAAGCAAATAGATTCTCCCAATTAAAATTAATTTCAAAGTATTATTATTCTTCATATGAGGAATTTTAGGGCACATGTTCAACATCTTCATGCGGGATATTTTTAAATAGGGAATTTGAAAAATCTGTGTCCAAACTATATATACATATATTTGTTTATGTGACATTTTTAGTCAAACCTACCCAAACCAAATCTCTCACCATAAATAAAAACCATTATTTTAAGGAAGTTCATATTCTCATCGGTCAAACGAGTTTTTAATTAGTCTTTGATAGTCTTATTTTTAATTAATTACAACACATTACTATTCATGGATTTTGAAATTAATTTGCTTTGGATTGTCTTTATCTATCATGGATCATTAGTGACGACTTAGATTTAACTTTTTAAACTTTGGTTTGTTTCTCTAGTAAGATTAGTAGGTGAAAAAGTGATAAAGTGACTAATCAAACTAAACCCGAATGTTAAATCAAAAGCACTGACACACACGGTAATATAACTACTATAGTGGCTCGCGCAAAGCTTAACCCTAAGGTCACTTAGGCTCCCCTAGATGTGAGATCCCTCTCAAGTGTACTTCGATTTTGTCACACCCCAACCCGAACTACCCTCCCGTAGCCCGAGATGGAATGTGAGGACAGTAGTCATTGACTTCCCAGTCGATTCCCACTGTCGAACTTACTTTATTTCCTATTTAACCACACTTCCTAGGACGGTGATATCATTAATTCTTGACAAACCTTAACTTCGATCGGCAACGGGACTGTCATGCTACCTGAAAAATGAAAAAACATCGGAAAGGATGAGCTAAATAGCCCAGTGAGTAACAGTTTTGGAAATGTTTAACTTTAACTATAAAACCAATCATAATATTCATCAAAACATTTAAAACATCGATTTCAATCATATTCAATAAAACAATCTACAACGCATCATATCTTCTTTTGTTTTAAAATTTCCTTAGTCAGGGCGGAGCAAGACTCAATGCACCCAACGTCGAAAACAACCTTAGTTGAGGCGGAGCAAAACTCAACACACTCAACGTCGAAAACAACCTTAGTTGAGGCGGAGCAAAACTCAACGCACTCAACGTTGAAAACAACCTTAGTTGAGGCGGAGCAAAACTCAACGCACTCAACGTCAAAAACAACCTTAGTTGAGGTGGAGCAAAACTCAATGCACTCAATGTCGAAAACAACCTTAGTTAGGGTGGAGCAAGACTCAACACACCCAACTTCACAACCTCTATGTGCACATAGGAATATCACGGGTTGTCTAAGTACCTTCTTCGTCCTTCAGTACTGGGTCCCAACGTCGAAAACAACCTTAGTTGAGGCGGAGCAAAACTCAACGCACTCAACGTCGAAAACAACCTTAGTTGGGGTGGAGCAAGACTCAACACACCCAACGTCACAACCTCTATGTGCACATAGAAATATCACGGGTTGCCCAAGTACCTTCTCCGTCCTTCAGTACTGGGTCCCAAGGAAACTCACATGCCTTCTCAACGTCCCTCAGCATTGAGCCTCCTCTAAAACATTTAGAAACTAGTAATTTATAAATAGTTCATATGAAAATCTTTCATAAAAGATTAGTCAAATCTCCAATCAATAACATTTCACAAACATGCTTTTCGACATCTTACAGGAAACATATAACATGCCTTATGAACAATAAAATCAATATCATGCTTTTCAAAAACAGTTCATCACAGTGCCACATTTAATCAGAAAACCGAACTAAACATTTTCCATAAAATCGTTTTTGAAGAAAGAAAGGTGTAACTCACCTAATACTTGTTCAAGGGAAGTTCCCTTTTCTTCCTTATAATTCTCTTTCCCGAGCTGCTTGGACGCAAAGTTATGAAGTCTGAAATTCAAGGCAATTGATTTTTCCTTATGTTAGCCCGGTTGAATGCAACCCTGTACCTTGAACACAAGGTTGGTAACTTGAACGCAAGGTGCAACCTTCCAACAACTCTTATGGCTTCACCCCTTGGATTCACAGATCTCTTTGAACACAGTCTATCTTGAACGCAACGTTCACCTTGAACGCAGAGTTTATCTTTAACGCAAGGTTGATCCCTTAAACGCAAAACAACTTGTTGAACGCAAGGTAGCTAGGTTGTTAAGAACACCTTATCTCTTGGCCGCAAACTTCCACTAGGACGCAATGATTCCTCTTTTCTGCCTACTCTCTCCTTTCTCTCCAGAGCTCAGACTTAATGATCATCCCCCGATCCTTTTCCCTCAAGATCCTATTTATAATTTCGGGATGAATCTAACTTCTCTTCTCTTTTTGCCACTTGTTTGCCACCTGTCACCCTGCATGACACATCCGACATGCAACCCGACACCTACTCCTTATAAAGTGTTAAGTTAAAAATGAAACCATGTAACCTTTATAAACTTATCTTATGCGTTTGACTTGTTCCGAGATACGAATCACGCTTACACTATCGTGCCCCAATGCGCCCATCTACTTCTCCTTTTTAGCTTCTTTTATTTTCTTTCTCCCTCCCGGCCTTCCTACCTTTGACCAAGTTTCTCCCCCGCACACTACCATGCGTTTGTGCCTTATCTACATACTATCATGTGTTTGTCATTTCTTTCCTTATGTCCATATCTTAGAGCTACAAATCCTTCTCTTGAGTGATAAACACCCGACTATGCTTGTTATTCTGCTAACCAAAATCATCTCAAGATCTTCCTTCATGCGTTTGTACCTCATGTGTTTATCTTTACTTTGTTATGCATCCATGACCTTCCTTCCATCCTTAAGGATCCTTTGATTGTCCCTCTATGCGTTCTTCTCCGGCTTCCTTCCTTTAGACTTACTTCTCAACCTTATAAATTATCCAAGACTCAACAAAATCTTCCTTGATGGAAGTCACATTTACCTTACATTATAATAGCATCTTTCTTCGATTCCACCTTATGCGTTTTATCCTTCTTTTCCAAGACTTAGATTTCCTTCCAACGCACCACTACTCAACTATAATCCTCTTACTCATACGTCCTACTTAAGCCAAGCTTACATCTCCTTCCCTAATTACCTCATTTGCGTTCATTTCTTTCCCTCGGACTCTCGGGTTACCTTGCAATACTTCAACACTTACCCATTTTCTTTTCCACAATGGATACTTTTAACATGCATTTCCTTAGTCTTGACCATGAGTCCAACATGGTCTCTTACTTACAAAACATGAGTCCAACTCAACTGTTAAGCACAAACATTTCTTTCCTTTAAGTTCAACGCATGCTTATTCCTATTTCGGCAACATTTCTCGGCTAACTCCACAAACTTGTGATTCAATACCACCTCTCTTGTCTTACTTCTTTTCTTTATAAGCTCTTAAACGCATAGTTTCAAGAAGTAGGGTGTTACAGATTTCCCCTGAGTACGTTAATATTCGTGTTGAACACTTCGACTTCTCAATAGTGTGTGAAACTCCTCTCCGTTTGAATATCTTCCTTGTAGCTCAATGAACTCCCTTGACTCAGTTAAAACAACATCTGTAACATCACCATAAACAACTTTAAAATAACAGAGAGTCAACCACAAAAACTCCAAAAGTAGGAAAAGATTTCTAAAAAAGAAATTTGTCCCATTATTGTGCTACACCTACTAATACTTCGCCCCTGATTGTTATATTTGCAACAACCTTTATTAGATAACATGAGATACCATCTCAAAACCAATTGACAAAGAAAGAAATGTACCATCTATCTTATTAAAATTATAAGGTCCCTTAATTTTTCTAACGTAGGATCTTAACAAGTTGCAATCAACTTTGTTTGAAATAGTGATTTTGTAAATTTATTTACAACAATGGAATGTTTTTTTTTTTTCAATCTAAAATGTATCAAGTTCAAATTTACCTCCTTTTTTGAACTCAATATAAATATATATATATGATATGTGGCATTTATTTACCTCAAGAAAAGAAATATATGTAAATCAATGACAGTTTATGTTATTTTAGCAACTATTTTATTGGACCCACTATGATTAATATAGTTAGTTGGTAGATAATTAAATTTTGATATGGATAAATTGATCTAAGGACAATAAATGTAGTTGTCCTACTATATATAAATACACACACTAAAGGTCAAATTCAGATGCCTTACTACATAAGTAAGACTTTAGTACCACATAGATTATGACAAGAACTATGGTCATATTTGACGAATGCTACCTCCATACAAAATAATTTGTTTCTTATTTACGTTTATATATTTTGTCTTGTAAAATTCTAACTGATTTAATTAATAATAATTTTCATAGTCATCCCATTTTGTTAAATCAACAGAGACACAAATCAATTTGGCTTGTATACTTTTAAAAGATGAAAATTCAAATATCACGTATATGCAACACGAGTGCTTGAGTTATATGTTACACCCCAAAATACAAGCAACTTATATTCTACATTCTTTTTAATTATGATAATGCTTTAAAATATTACTTAAATATATATTATGATAATGCTTTTAATGTTAGTAAAATACCTTTTAGAAACGGAGTATTGAACAAATTAATTGTTTGCATGTGGAATAACCACTGTCTTGAAAGCAAATCATAGCATAATTTCAATGCTAAACTGTTTCATATCGATTGCTCCTAATGTTAACACTATGCCCATCTCAAATGTATACTCGTCGAAAGCTAATTGTAATTAAGTGGAACTTTGCTCATACTAGAAGGAAAAACAGAAAGAAAAACAACAAAAAAACAAAGTTCACTCCGAGAGATTTCAAACAACCATTTCTTAAGAACCCAATAGAAAACATTTTCAAATAAAAATTAAATAAAGAAAAACATTTTTAGATCCAAAGAATTAAATACTTGCAAATTTTTTAATATGGAACAAAAGTAAAAAGCTAATTGTATGACGAGTTATTCCAAACAAAAAAGCTATAAAGAAAAATTTGAAAGAACGATATTATAATCAAAACTAATATTAAAATAGGAAAATTATTTAATTTACAAACAATAACAAATATCACAGTTTATTTGCGATAGATTGCGATAGACTACTATTTGTGTCATAAATAGTAGTCCATCGCGGTCTATGATAGATAGACAATAAAATTTTGCCATATTTTTAAATATTTTGATTCATTTTTATATATTTAAAAACAACTCATTAAAATATAAAAAAAATAAAATAATATTTTTATAATTAAGAAAATCCTATCATTGACTTTTAAGTATATATAATAGTAAAAATATTTGCCCTATTGATCCATGGTCTCCTACACATGTTTTGAATTCTCCATTCAAAGTCTAGGAGTTCTTCTTAGATGGCTAATATTGGAACAATATTTGAGTTGGTTTCCAACTTTGAAGGGGATTTTATTTTTTTTTATTTTTTTATTTTTTTTAGTTGGTGGTATTTGTTTTTCATTTTCTTTCCTCCTCAACCCATTTTTTTTGGTTGGCCAACGTGGAGCCTAATTTCCACAAATATCAATATTCCATATTCTTTCTTCTTTTTAATTTTCCAACTTCCAATTATTTTACTCTTTTGGTTTTATAATATATCAAAAATATTTTTATTTTATTAACTTTTCCTTCTTCAGCTTTTGAAAGTCAATCTTGGGCCGTCGATTGGGTATAAACATTATGAGAATTTGTTCCCCAATGAATAAATAAATAAATTATATATATATATAAAAAAAAAGTTTAAATAAATAAATATTGTAATGATAGTGACTAATAATAATGAATGAATAATCTCCATTTTTTAAAATTTTCAACTTAGTTGGCCATCTGGCTTTGGCTGCCAAGCAAACCCATAATATTGACATAAAGTAACTATTGCATTACTTGTGGAATTGTCAAATCATTTTTATAATATGGATTAATTACTATATAGTACTCTTTTTTCTAATAATAAATAAATAAATAAATAAATAAAGCTGCAAATTTAAGATTATGGATAGTTTCATTTGTTTAACATATGATTTGTCAAATTAATATCAACTATTTCATCCGTGGCCATTCGAACAAGAAGATTGTTCAAAAACATGTTTTATGGTTGGAACCATGTTTATACTAATAAATATTATTTATGACTCTGATATATATAATAACATGTTTTATATATGGCAACTATCTTCGTTTGAACTTTTATAACATGTTGGTGTCATATGCCGTGTTTAAGAGTCTTCTTTTAATAAAAAAAATAATAAGGTTTTTTTTTTTTTTAGTTCAAAGTGCTTAATTTAGCTCACCAACTTAAAAAAAAATGAAAAAGAAGAAACAAATGAATAAATATGTTATATTATATGCATATATTCAACTCGTATAAATTGGAATTGAGTTTATGTAAGTAATTTATTTATTTTGTTATCTACCTTTTATACTTGTCTTTAAAAAGCATATTAATTTATTATTATTATATATTTTTTTTTGTAATGTATCAATTTATTTTATTTAGAATTTGGTTAAAAGTTTAAATTCAAAAGTTTAATTAGTAAATATATATATACAAAAAACATAAAAGTTGTTGAAAGAAAACAAAACTTTTATTTTATTTTATTTTTTTTAACTAAATGATTATCAAATAGATGGGTAGGTTGTTCGTTTTAAGAATTTGACAAAGAATTCAAAAAAATTTTTTAAGTAAAACTTATAATCGAAGAACTGAGAGGAAATAAATACATATTTTCTTAAAAAATAAACAATAAAATAGGGTCTAAAATATATTTTTTATAAGTTAAGGATCCAATTTTTTTATTTTTTTATCAACAATAAATAAAAAAAAAAAAAATTTACCTTTTTAGTCTCCGAGTTTTGAAGAATATATGTGTGTTGGTTCATGAATTTTCAAAACATATCTTTTCCGTCTTTCAATATTTTACAATAGTTAAATTTGGTCCGTAAGTTTTGAAAATGTACCTTTTAGTCATTAAATTTTTTAAAAATATATTTAAAAGATCCCTACAATAACTTTCTCTTTTTTTAAAAAAAAATTCTAAATTAAAAAAATAATTTTTTTTAAAAAATTACCTATTCTCTCTAAAATTATTTTTCTAACTTATTTTGTAATTCAAAATGCTATATAATTAGGAAAATAGTTCAAAAACTTTTTAAATCTATTATTAAAAGTTTAGAGACTAAAAGGATACATTTAAAAAATTTATAAACCAAATAAACCTATCTAAAATACTCATGCACTAAAAAGATATGTTTTAAAGACTAAAAAACCATATTCTTTAAAACTGGGACTAAAAACGTAAATCTTCCACAAAAATTTAAATCTAGTATTCCTTTATGGGCTTGTTTAGGAGGGCCCAATAGATGCAGGTTTATTGGGCCTAAGCCTGGTTTGACCCGTTTGTGACCCGAATGTAAAATGGTAGAGAACCCGGAGCCCTAGCGAGTGGGAAGTGGAGGCGCCAGTTCTGTTCTCTAATCCGTCGTCATTTTCAATTTGGCGAATTTCCAAGAGATTTGCAGGGTTTTACGAGATCGAAAATGGTGGTTCGAATTCGATTGTCCAGGTTTGGTTGTAAGAACAAGCCCTTTTACAGGGTGATGGCTGCCGATAGCCGATATCCTCGAGACGGCAGACATCTCGAGGTTCTAGGTTACTATAATCCCCTGCCAGGTTAATTGATTGATGACTTCTGCGACTTGTGTATTGGAATTTTGATTCTTGATTTGAATATTTCATTTCTGTTCTTGATTTGAGTAATTTTTGTTTGCAGGTCAAGATGGTGGTAAACGAATGGGTCTTAATTTTGAACGAGTGAAGTAAGTGATTGCTTTTGACTTATATGTTTTGCTTCATTCTAAATATGCTTGGTTCTTGAATTTAAACGCTGGGCTGCAGTTGTTAGTGCTAGTTTACCTGTTAGTCGGTATAGAGAATACTCTTTTGTCATTGCTTCTTCAATCGAGTTTTACTTTATTATTATTTTTTTTCCGAATTCTCGATCTTTCTCCGCATTTCTTTGAGTGTTATTAAGAGAATGGCCAACTTGTTTTCATGTAGTTTTGGTTATTGGGCACAAAACAGCCCTTCTATACAGATATTCGGCCAACTATTAGAATATTAGTAAATGCTCCCAGATTTTCCTCCATACTTTCCAGAACACCTGGTGAAGAGACTGTATTCCTTTTTATTTCTCATCAAACAAATGGCGTCTTCTTTTGGTAGCCCATAACCAATGTAGATCTCACCTTATTTACCACAAGCCTCTAGTCCGTCAAAGTCACTGATTGGGTAGGTCGTGAATCCCTCAAACGGGCTATGTAATATATGTCTTTGTTTAATTTGTTCATTATGTACCCATACGAAAATGGAACCTACTCAGAATAATCCACCTTTTGCGAGAACAAATCCATTGTCAAAATTGGTGGGATCACTAATCTTTGAATTTCCGGCTCACAAACACAACACGTACTTCACCTTGCTGTTAATGTATGCATTATAGTTAGGCTAACAAGTTAAGCTTTTAATTAGAATAAGTTAACGAAACAAACCAGTTCAACTTTAAGGCCTAGTGGTGAAGCAACGTTCTATCAAAACAAGAGGTCCTAATTCCAAATTTATGCTACATAATCACATCTTGCACCTAATGAATCAAAGAATGAAAAAATGGTTTGGATGGTTGAGAAGTGATTACATTTTCTTTATAACATAAGCTTTTGAATGTAGTAGTGATTTAATAGGTAAGGAGTTTGAGGAGAGATTACATTTTCTAGTGGTGAAGATGATAATGAAAGAATGAAAAGGGAGATCTGGCTATCAAGTTGACTGAGACAATGAGGAAATCCCTAGTCATTTGATGAAGTAATTAGGCTGCTCCTTAGTAATTAGGCTATCGTTTGCATTTCTAATGCAAGTTCTGATTAATGATTAGTAAGACAGCTCAGAGGATGAAACATTTAAGATGAATTATTATCTTAGAAGATCATTCTTATTGTAAGGTCTCATGCAACGCATAAAAGTAAACCATCAGGTATAAGTTTTTAGCAGTTAGAGTTTGGTCTCTCGTTTCTTTGTGGCTTAGAGCCTATCAGTTTTAGATTTCCCCAATTCCTTGATTCCTCTAAGTTCCGTTGGCCCTTTGCTTTCTTTTCTTCCTTTTCTTTTTTTCTTATATTTCAAAATGAGTTGCTATTAGCTGAGATTGGAGAATTTAGATTATTTTGCTGCATAAGCTTTGCTGTTTTACTATGGTAGTATTCATCTCAAACTCATAGGGAGGATAACCTTATCTTTCATACTAGTCATTTCTTCTCATCACTCTCCCCCATCCATCTAGGTATTGGCTTTCAGTTGGTGCTCAGCCTTCAGACCCCGTGCAGCGTATTCTTTTTAGAGCAGGGGTACTTCCACCACCTCCAATGGTTGCAATGGCACGTAAAGGCGGACCACGTGATACTCGTCCTGTTGATCCTCTGACTGGACGTTTCGTTACTCCAGAGAAACCAACTGATGGTTCCAGTGGCAAAGATGGCAATGCTGATTCATAATTTTCTTTTAGAAAAGTCTCTGGAATCTTTCAAATGAGATTTCCAGCTCGTCCTGTTGTTCAGGTAATAGAGTTCAATAAGTTGGTCGATTTACTTTGATTACAAGATGAGTGGTTTTTGATGGGGAATTAGGAAAAGGCAAGTAGTTTCAGTTGATTCTGGAACATTAAGATGGAGTCTGTAGATATTATGGATGTCCAATCCCCCTGTACCAAGTATTGGCCGATGCTCTTATTGTCTAATTTAAACATGATTACATCTCTGTTTTATTCTTACTTTTGTTATGTCTATTAAAATGAGAGAAAATTTTCGTTTTGCTTCCTAGTAGCCAGGTTTTGAAAATACCATCTTTATCAATTTTTATTCATGTGGTATACTCTATGTGCACTGATTTGCTCAGTTGAGTTATCATCCACCTTGTAATCTCCTTGCGAAAGTGAAAGCGGGTGAATTGAGTTCTGAGGTCTGGAGTTAATATGTTAGAGTCAGAAAGCCTGTGTTTGGAGTGTAAAGTTGTAAAGATTGAATTGTTTGATAAATGTGCAAAAGAGAGAAAGAGTGAAGGATGAAGTCAATAGTGAACGTTATTGAAGTTGGAGTTAACTTGTTTAACACTAACTTATGAAGTTGAGTTGGTGGAAGAAAAGATATTGCTTTGAGTAAAAGTAATGTCCCTCCGTAGTTTTGTTCGTCAATGATTTCATTTTTTCACTTCTCTGTTTTAGAAATTTCAGCTTATTTCCTCTCAATATCCTTACTATGGTTTTCATGTCTCTTATAGGAACATTTGAATATTTTTTTTTTTTTTGTCAAGTTTCAAAATAATAATAATAAATTAAACTAAAAACATTTGGAAATTTGTTTTTTCTCCTTTTTTTTTTTTTTTCCCAAAAACTTACTAGTTAGAGTTTGTAGATGGGGTTTATAAGCTTAATTTGTTTAGAAAAAAATTAACAATCAAATGGTTATCCATGAGAGCTTTTGAGTTAAATTTGCTTCAAACCCATTTGGATTTAAAGAGAAAGAATGATTGATGTGATCAAATTGAGAAAGAATGATTGGTCAAATTTGCTTCAAACCCATTTGGATTTAAAGAGAAAGAATGATTGATGTGACCAAATTGAGAAAGAATGATTGGTCAAAAGGAGCTTAGCTCGACGTTAAATGATATAACTTTCCTTCCTAGATGTTGAATGTTTGATTCTCCATCTTGCAATTGTTGTATTAAAAAAAGGAAAAAATGATTATTTGAAATAGGAATCTTTATTGATATTACTATTATTGTAACAAATTGTGAAGTTTACTAATTATTAAACAATCATCTTTACAATTATTAAACAATCATCTGATTATAATTTATTCAGCTTGTGTTATAAATTATTTCTAACATGTGTTAAAGTATTAACTTATTTTTCATCATATGTAACTCGTATATTTAACTAGTCTATTTTCGAGCAATGTTATATGCTTTATTTAGTGCATGTTTGGGAATGGTTTTCAAATTATCAAAATCACTTGTCATTTTTAAAATCACCCTAAAACACATTTTTGATGACTCAAAATTAATTTAGTTTTCCATTTTACACTTTTATATAAATTTTATGTCATTAAAAATTAGTTTTGAAGGATTAAAAACATGTTTTGTTGTTATTTTGAAAATGACAAAAATGATTTTAGCTATTTTAAAATCATCACTTCCAAACATGTCAAAATTAATTAACAAATGGATAAATCGATATTAAACTATGTATACTCAATTTAATTAATTATTTGCACTTCACATGTTATGTAATACTATAAAAGAAACCCCAATTATTTATTTAATAATTTATGAAATACTGGCCTCTGCATGCTTTATCAATAAATTAACACAATAAACATCAATTAATTACTATGAACAAAAATAAGATTTAAAGTCTTCTCCTTCTACCAATGCGATTATAATTCAACTAGCATACCATGTATATAGTAGATGTCTACCATTCAAATCTTAGATCCCTACTAAAAAAATCGATGCTTTTTGGTTATTTTATTTGTAACCTTTCAAATCCTCACCTCACTCCCCCATTTGGCTAAAAAAACAAAAAGGTTGAATTACCAAATTTAGTCTCTACGCTTGGAAGTTGTGTTTATTTGGTCTCTCAAATCTCAACTTATAAAATTGTATACTAGACTTCCAAACTTTCAATTTTGTATCATTGTACTGCCTTGATAAATCCAATCTTTTTTAAAAAATCGCGTGATTTAGTAGATTTAAAATTGGAGTTTATGTCTTCTAGGTATAGTAAATTTGTAAAATTTTTAAAATATAACTAAATATAATTTGTAAGACTAAATAAACATAAACTACATTGTTTTGGAATTAAATTTACAATTAGAATTTTTTTTCCATATTTTCTCTAGAATGTGAGATTGTTTTAATCTTTAAATAAAGAAAATAAACAGAAAAAAAAAGTGAGATTGTGTTAAATGCCTCCTTAAAACCAACCCAACCCAACCCATTATATTTCAGATGGGTCTGCTTCACGACTTTAAGGATGAAAATATGATATATTTGTAAATCAAATGATTCGGTATCGATATTATGTATGGATGTCTTCAATTTTTTTTTATTTTTTTTATTAATGCTTATAAAATATAAAAAAATTGTCTATTTGATCTTATCTGCACAGTAATACTAATAAGAATCTATAACTTAATTTAGAAATAGAAACAACTTAATTATTAATCTAAACAAATTTTATAAAATTAATTTACAGACATATTCATTATGTCGATATTTTAATCCAGTTTCGTTTAATATTTCCATTTCCCCGCCAGTTTGGAGAAGGAAGACGGGAAACCTCAATTCAATTACTTGATTCTGCTTAAATTCCATCTTACTCATCTTCTTCCTTCTTCCCACTCTACTACTTCCTTCCGCAACCATGAAACCCTAGCATTTTAGTTATTTTGTTCCGACCAAACTTCTATCCCTCAGTCGGATATGGCGAGACTTCTTCGTAATGCATCTCCCTTGAACTTCCCCTTTTTCAAACACAAGGTTTTTGCTCTACTTCGCTCATGCTCGCATTTACGGATGATGTTGCCATTGAATGTTTTGTGACTTGTGGTTTTGGAAATTTAATTGTTCGATTTATTTTATTACATATGCAGGGATGTTGGAGTTTAATGCCCGTTGTATCTAATCAAACTAGCGGATTTTCTTCCAAAGGTTTGTGTTGCTGTACATGCATTATTGCCGTATCAATTGAGCTGTAAATGAGCTTAGTCGGCATTTTCTTAGGCTAATTTAGGTTTTCCTTGCAAGGTTCTACTTCTCATGGATATATTTTGGTGTATTTTCTATGTAAATAATACGGAATATACTCAATAAAAGATACATATTAACAGTTGAAATCTTGCTTTTGAAATTTTCGATTTATTTTCATGCTATTGTGAACTGAATTTGATCCTGAGTTTGACGGTGAGTGCCGACCATTTTTCTGTCAAAGATTCTGAATTCTGCTTTGAAATTTCTGTTGGGAATTTAAATCTAACTTTTGATGATTTTTTTTTTTTTTTTTTTTTTTTTTTTTTTTTTTTTTTTTTTGTTCTGTTACGACTTCGTTCTTCAGGAGTTTTAATGACAGTCTATTCAACTATCTTATTTTGTATATTTTGGATTATAAGGTAGAAGAAAGCTGAAGACTGATGGTCGTGGGTTTGAAGAGAAGGTGTCGGAGAAAGAGGTTGCTCTTCGACAGGCCCTTGATCAGATCTCCTCATCCTTTGGCAAGGGCTCTATCATGTGGCTCGGTCAATCTGTCTGTTCTAATCACGTCCCTGTGGTATCCACAGGTTCCTTTGCCCTGGATGTAGCACTTGGAACTGGTGGACTTCCAAAGGTAATCTACTGATATGTGCTTGAAATATTGAATTCATTTGTGCCATCTTAATGCTGTCATATGTTCCGGAATTTTAGAATCATTTCAAAATCGATTAGAAATCAACAAGAACACGTTGTCTTTTTCCAATTTTCTCTCGATGACAATGTTTTGCAGATTTAATTTTCTATTAGAAAAAACTTAGTATGAATCATGATATATAATTCTAAGACTTTAAATTATAGATAAGTGGTCACCAATTTGGATATTACCCTTGTAAATCTCAATGTCTTCTTAAGTCTCAATATTCAACCCCACTGTCTATGAAATGCTCAATAGAATGTTTGTTTTCTTAGTCCAATTATCACGGGTAAATATGAATAAGGACTGGATGAGGCTGAGACCGACGTGTAAGAAAGTCATGTCCCTTAGATTCTTAGAAGATATGTTACTAGGAAAGTCATCATTGTCCTCTCATGTTTTACTAGACTTTACTCCTTGCTTTCCCACCTTTGAACATTGACAACATAACGTCCTTGGAGATCAATCTTACCATGCCCATGGAGTTCTATTTCCCATATTTCAAGCTCTCGGTTTATATGGTCCGAGAAGGGTTGAAGTAGAAGTAAAACATAGGAAACCTCATTTGAATTTTCCTTTTCCAATTTAATTTAGTTTAGTTGAACCAAGAAGATAACTTTGTTTATGTGTTTTGGGTTTGACCTATATTAACAGTCTTACGAGAAACGACAAATATAACTAAACAGTTATTTTATATTATTTAAGGTGTGAAAATCTCATGTGTGGTTTGACCTTGAGATCTCTTCAGGGTCGCATTGTGGAAATATTTGGTCCAGAGGCTTCTGGGAAGACAACACTTGCACTGCATGTAATAGCTGAAGCACAGAAGGAAGGAGGTTTTCTTCATGCAGAGCCTAAGGACTTTTTCATTCCCTCTAACCATATATCATTTGCCTATAACATATATTACTAAATGACACCAAAGATGCATCCTCAACCCTGTTGGATGTATTTTGCCCCCGAACCATATGTTACAATTTGTGATCCAATCACTTCATGGGTGCTAAGTTGACATATATGGATTTTCTTGTGTATTACGTATTTGCTCTTCTTTATTCTCTAACAGTTTTTTTCTCCTAATTGTAGGTTATTGTGCTTTCATTGATGCGGAGCATTCTTTTTATCCAGCACTAGCTAAGGCTATTGGGGTAGACACCGATAAGCTGCTTCTTTCACAACCAAATTCTGGCAAAGAGGCTCTAAACCTTGTTGACACCCTAATCAGAAGTGGTTCCGTTGACGTAGTTATCGTTGACAGTGTAATGTTTTTTATGTGGTTTGAACGTTTTAAAGGTATCCTAAGGGTATCTATATATAGGGTTTGATATTGTTTCTTTACTTAGTTTGGGGGGATATAATTTCTTTGATTGCAGTAGTAGGAAAACTTTGGAGTTTGTGTTCTTCAAACATATTCATGGTGTCTGTTTACATCCTCAGAAATAGCTTCTAATAAATGCTATAAGCGCCACAATTTATCTCCATTTCTTTCCTACTAGTTTCATTTGAGTCTGTATTAGGCACAAAGCTTTTTGTTAGTGAAGACCAAAACATAATTGGATGCATATCAGAGGGAAGAATTTATATGACCAATTCTTATCCATATTCTTATTTCTTTTCTTACAATGAAGTTTGCGTTATGACAGGTAGCTGCACTTATGCCGAAGGATGAACTTGATGGTGCTGTGGGTGACTCATATGTCAATGCAGGCTAGATTGATGGGTCAGACACTTCGAAAACTGACTCACTCTTTATCATCATCACAAACACTTTTAGTATTTATTAATCAGGTAGGTTTTGTCATACCACTTTCTTAATGGTATAAATTGAAGATACAACTAATTGTTTTCATTGCTTCGATGAATATAGGCGGTTGTGCAGTTTTTTCCTTTTAATATTTAGGTGAGTTGATTACCTTGTTAAAAGGTCAATTAACTTTTAATTTTTTAATTTTATTATTATTATTTTAATTTATGTCTCATCACCTATTCTAACATTCTTTTCCGAGGTTCATTAGCGTTGTATATAACGCATGGAGTATTTATTCAGTGTATATTGTTATTGATTTCTTGTTTGCAGGGGGGTCGAAGTATTTTTTTTTCCCTGCCTGTTACTTTCATGAGATAAAATATATTTGTTAGAGAAATAATACATTCTTTATTGAAGATCATCAGGTGAGGTTAAAATTTTCAACTTTTGGAGGATTTGGTGGCCCGAGTGAAGTTACTTGTGGGGGAAATGCATTAAAGTTTTATGCTTCAGTGCGCCTAAATGTGAAAAGTATAGGTCTTATGAAGAAGCTTGATGAGGTATAAATTCAATTTATAGTTTACAAATTTGAAAAATGTTTCAATTGTGGCTTCACAATTCAGTCAATGGGACACTCTACGAGTGTGGTTAATTCAATTACATTCCTCGAGGTTTTCTTTGCATGAACTAGGTATAATTGTATTATTTCTGTATCTTTCTAAGATGATTATGTTTAGCTTACTGGTCTTCTAATAAATTATAAGGGTGTGTTTGGTGGTGCTTTTCAAAGAAGTGCTTTATTAAGAGAATGCTATTCACCCGTGGTTTTATCATCTCAACAGTTTTTATGAAACCCATAAATCAACCTACTAAAAAACTGCCAAGCTTTGTTATTCTTCCTTCACTTTTCTTTCAAGGACTATTAGCTTTCGCCCATCCATTGACTAGCCTATTTGATTTGTCTATGTTTGAGTAACCTTTTTTCGTTTATTTATTTATATTTTTAGTGAGATTGAGCAAGGAGTATGAAAAACAAATGGAGAGCGTGAGAGATTGTGATAGAGAGACTTGGTCAGCATGCGTGATATGTACATAGGGAGTGAGAAAGTCGTTGAACTTGCATACCTAAGAGGGAAATCAAAGGAGAGAGTTTGTGCAATTGGTAGGGAACTTACTTGAGGTATGTTTGGAATGACTTTTCAAGTGCTTATGTTTTTAAGCACTCGAAAAGTCATTCCATATAGGCCTTTGCAAATATAAGAATACCAAAGATTGCCACAATGTAGTAGCCATGCTATCCCAAGAGGAGATGACATTCACACGCTTTTTACAAGTTGGTATGGCTAAAAGAATGCGAAGAGTTGATTCTATATTCTGCATTTGATTATGAAGCAAAAATGATATTGTACTGTTTGATTTCCTTGGTGTTTTGATGCAAGTTTTAAGCATTTCATTTTTCAACCCTTTGTTTGAAATTGTTCTCCATTTGTGACTTCGATCTCCTTCTGATCTGCTTTCCCTTGCAGACGGTAGGTAGTCAAGTTCTTGTGAAGATTGTGAAGAATAAGCTGGCTCCTCCCTTTAGAACAGCTCAATTTGAACTGGAATTTGGCAAGGGTATTTGTCGGGACACAGAGATTATTGATTTGGGATTGAAACACAAATTCATCTCGAAGTCTGGTACACACTACAGTTTCAATGGTCAAAGTTTCCATGGAAAAGATACCTTAAAAAGGTTTCTAAATGAGCATGAAAATGCTAGGGAAGAATTTATCGTGAAGCTCAGGGAGAAGCTACTTAATGCAGGAAAAAGTGAGGAAGGTCATGCCGAGGATTCTGAGATTGTATCACCTGATTTTGCTAACGAAGAGCCTGTTTAAAATAACTTTCCAAATGCTTAAAAGGTACTTTTAAACACTTAGAAAATCTTCAAGGTTCGAAGAATCCTTTTTGGCAGCTGCATTGTGATAGCATGGAAAATCGATCTCCTTGGAGTTGTTTCCTGAGTTACAAAGCTAATTTGCAAAGGCTGATATTGATCGTGTTTGGCACTTACTAGTGGTGGTGATCAGAGGTCCAATGTTTAACATCAGATGCTTTATTTGGAGCTTCAGAAATAGATTGTCCTATAACATGATAATGACTTAATGCAATTATGTAAGAAAACTAATCTCCATGCTTTGCTTGCTAACGAGGCCGCCCATTTTGTACAGTAAAATGGTGACGTCTTGGCCTCTTCGGACGCAGCTGGGATATTTTAAGGATGCACATTAGTTTCCAAGGTAATGCTAATTCGAGGTTTCTCTGTTTTTTTCAATTCTACTTAAATAGATTGTGCGTTATAGTTATTAGATAATTTTTTGCATTAAGATCATGTTTACTTTCCAATAAATGTAATTAATCAATCGTAATATGAAAAGTTGGCCTAATTAAATATGCTCCCGAAAAACTTGTTAACAATATTTTGTGAATTATGAATAATAAAAAAAAATTCATTACGATTGCACCAATTTTGGTTACAAATTAGTATAAACATGGCCTAAATTATATACTTTGTTGGTGCAAAAACTTGGCACACTGTTTTTGGGTGCTCCTCCGACCCATTCTTTTGGTTCAGACAAGTTTTTGGGGTGACTTGTGTGAAAGTTCGGTTGACATTTGAGTCAAGTACACTCCAATACGTAAGTTAGTACATAGAGTATTTAGCTCCACTAGGCACATAAAAAGTTTAAAGTTAGTTAGAGTTTAGGCATAGAAAAAGTTTAGAGTTATTTATTTGCCTCCTCTTAGGGTTGTCAAAATTAGGCTATTTATAAGGCCATTCTTTTGACACTTGCTTTGGGTTACGTGTAACACTCGTGGTGTCAACGTAGGAGTGACCCTCGAGGTTGCAAAAGTGTTAGTGTCAAGTTCAACTCAATTATTTCTTCTTTAGTGAAATTTTGCCAGCTTAGCTGGTCGACCCAAAACATGAGGAACTGACTTTTCTTTTTGGGACGTGCAAACGCACCCCTGTGTGACCTTTTTTGGGTAGGTTTAGAATGACCATTATTATTATTATTATTATTATTATTATATTTTTATTTCATGTATAGATTTGTCAATACAACTCATTTTATGTTTGTTAAACAAACAACTGCTTTGAGTTACATTGCCAAAAATAAACAAAGTCATGTTGTGATAAAACAATAATTGAGCAACATCATGATAGCTCAACTGCTTAAAATATACCAACATCCAAAAACTCAAAATCAAAATGTTTGAATTTCCCATCTCCCTTGTATAATGTGAGAGCAGATAATGGGCTTTTAAACTTGTCCATGTTAGGAACAGTAGGCCTGCTAGCACCCAATCTATTCTAAATATCCCAACAAATTCAGGTGAACCCACGTGGTCAATAAACCAAACAATTTCATTCAAGTTGTGAACACACACATAGGATACTAATAAAGTAATCCCACTTCCATTAACCCCAACCTCTGACCAACTATCTTATTTGCTGCCTGCCTCAGTCAATTCAAAAACTCAAAACCCGCAACTTGGTACAACTGACCAAATTGAGCTTAGAATGATACAATTTGAATTGATCCACACCAAGACAATGTAATAAGGGCCAGAATGACCCTAGGTCAACGGTAATTAGTATATACTATATTTCTTTAAAGTTGAAGGTTTAAATTCTCTCTACTTCTATTTGTTACACTAAAAAAAATGTCAATTTGTTGGAATACCTTGAATTTGTTATCTGGCCCTTCAAAAGTACGGAAGTATTTAATTATTTATAGTTATTTATGATTATGTCCCTAGAGTTTAGGGGAGTGCATGTAATTCTAAAGGAATCATTATTCTGTAACATTCTTTCTAATAAAATTATTTTCTCTCCGCCCCGTGGACGTAGATAACATAGTGTTAGTGAACCATGTAAATCTGTGTGTTGATTCTTTGTTCTTTTTCGTTTTCTGTATTCTTTATTTGTTGATTTCCTAACAAATGTCATAACCCCAATTTTCTAATCAAGTTTGGGTCCTCCATGGTCTAGAATCGGTTCCTAGGTTAGAATTTCTATTGCTCAAATTTGATTAAATATTGATGTATCTACTATATGTATCTATATTATTCAAATGTTATATCTGTACTGGCTAGTCAAACAATCCGTTAGTCATTTTAATTTCTTTGATTTATTATTTTTAGTTAAATTACAAATCTAATGGGCCCATAAAGTCTTAAAATATCAAATAACTTCGTAAACTTTCAATTTGTTTTAATAGATTCCTAACATATTAAATCTTAGGTAGGTGACTACTATGATTAACCATCGTGACCACCTATCTGGGATTTAATATTGTGCGAATTTTCTTGACATCCAAATGTTTTATGGTCAGGCGAGTTGTCTCGTGAAATTAGTCGATGGTGTACATAAGTTAACCTAGACACTCACATACATAAAAAAAAATAAAAAATAAAAAAATCCTTGCATAATCAACATTTTGTAAAATTGTAACATCAAAGACCTTGTGTCCAATAAGCTTGTTAAGTTTAAAAAAGGTCGATTGTCTTAAATACAACAAAAGCCCAAAAACTTTTTAGATACACAATAGAAAATTTAAGTGAAAGAATTATTTTTTAGTACAATAGGGACAGGAGAAATCAAGCTACACATGTCTGGGTCATCCAACTAAGCTTTGATAAGTATTATTTTTTTTTTTTAAGACAATATGTGGGGTGGGGATTTGAATTTCTAACTTTGAGCTTGATAGTACAAACACTATGCCAATTGAACTATACTCATTTTTTGGCTTTTATTAGACCTCTTAAAAGTTTAAGGACGAAGGATGATGATTAAACTTATATTTCAATCCTATATATATTTATATATTTATTGGTATACAGTTGGATTAACGATTGTGTTCCATTATCAAATAGTTCATATTAAATACACGTAGGTAGGTTCATCGGAAGGTTCTCTCTTCTTTAAATCTCATACGAACAATGATACCATCATATATTTATTTTATTTTTATTCTTTTGAGTAATCATTCGTAATTGTTAATGAAAAATCGACGGTCAATACCGTCGTCTCCAAGCCTTTTCTGACTATCATAAGAAATACAAAAGAATTAAGCTCAGAATTCGCAGCCAAAGTACAAACCCATTAATTAAAATAAATAATTAATTAATTATAAATGCTATGTTGATATATAGAGAGAGAGTTGATATTTATACTTTTAAATATTACTTGATTTTTTCTATTAAAAAAAAAATAATTTAGTCTCTATTAGCATTTTCCTTATAAATTTTAGAAATATATTTGCATTGTATCTTAGGAAAAATAATAATTATTAGGTTAACATGTCATTTTTATACTTTGTTCAATTTTAATATTTATGCTTTCATATATTTAAGTTGGGAATATATTTTCAAAATCTATAGTGAAAAAAATACTAATTAAAAAAAGTAATGAACAAATCTACGATAAACTAGCAATAGGGACTAAATTTAAGATTTTGAACTAATTATTATTAGTTTTAATAAAAAAATTAACCTAGAAAGACTAAGGCCCCCGTTTGGTAACCATTTGGTTTTGTATTTCTTGCTTTTGAAAATTAAACTTATAGAAATTACTTTCACCTCCAAATTTCTTCCTTTGTTATCTACTTTTTACCAATGATTTAAAAAATCAAGTCAAATTTTGAAAACTAAAAAAAGTAACTTTTATAATTTGTTTTTGGAATTTGGAATTTGGAATTTGGCTACGAATTTAACCATTATACTTAAGAAAGCTGCAAATCATTATAAGAAATGAGGAAGAAATAGGCTTAAACTTCAAAAACCAAAACAAAAAACAAAATAGTTACCAAACGGGATCGGAATTAAAAAAATTTATTTAATAATGATTATGGAGAGAATTTGTAGAAAGGCAAAAAAGGGAAACAGTTAAAAGATTGAGTGTTGCATTGGTTGGTGGATCTTGAAAGAGGAATATTGAGGATGGACTCCCTCAAAAGCTAGTCAATTTGGGCGACGGCTTCTTTTACAAACTCGACTATCTTCTACAATCCACAATCTTTAGAAATAAAATAACGTACCTTTCTAAAGACTTCAATATCCTATGGACTACGCACACTTTAATTTGGTGTCTCATACACCTGGACATGGATTGGACAGTTCTAAGTACAATAAAATATAGGGAAAGTATCCTCATGATTCGTATGTTTCGAGTCTAGTTTTTGTTTGGTTTTTAGGTTTCATAATGCTAAACTTTTAAATATTTAAGTTTTGAGTATAATTTCAATTTAATTCTTATATTTTAAAATGTTACGATTTTATCCTTGAAATTTGAGTTTTGTTTCGATTTAGTCAATAAATTTTAAGATTTTACCTTTTAAACTTTCATTTTTTATTAAATACTTGTTTTCTGTCTTTAGTGGTAGTGTTTATTAGTTAATTTAAAAAGAGTAATAGTTAGTTAAATTTTAATATTTTTCATCACCATTAAAGTTAAATTTAAAATTTCACATTATAATTATTTTAAATTAATTATTAGACATTAACGCTAAAAATTGAAAGTGGCTATACAAAAAAAGAAAAAAAAAGTTAAAAGTGTAAATCTTGAATTGAAGGAGCAAGTTGAATAAAATTCAAATTTCAAGGATAAAATTGTAACATTTTGAAGCCTATGGGTCAAATAGAAACTAGACCCTAACAAAAGAAAAAATAAAAAAAAAAAAAGAGAAAGAAACTAAACCCAAGGCCTAGAGACAACTAAGAAGCACAGACACGGATACGGGATACGTGATACAGACACGATAGGATATGCCGATATGCCAATTTCTAAAAAACTAAGATACGAATACGTCAAAGATACGCTTTTCTCTGTTTATATATATTTTTTATGATTTGCCACGTATTTGGACGTATTCGTATCAAATACATAGTTGATACTGATTCTCTGCACAATTAGAAGTATTTATGCTTTCTAGGGGGACAAAAAAGGAAAATAGTTATAAATACAAAAATATCAAATTTTTCTATACTTGTAAATAGTATGGAGTAATAGACATTGAAATTTTTCTATATTTGTAAATAGTTTGGCTCATTTTGCTATATTTGAAAACATCTCGACAAAAAATGTATGGTTCCCTAAAATATATGTATTAGACACTAGTCGTACAAAATCCATATTAGTCATATTGCACAATTGTTAAGCTAAACAAATACATAATAATATCAAATAAAAGTAATAAATTTTGGGAGAGGATTGTTTGGGATGCAAGCATACATTAGTAAGAATTTAAGAAAATCCAAAAGTACAACAAAACTTGTGTTTGTAGGTGTCCAAAACACAATATTAATACCATTTGGAAGATACAATACAACAAATAATTTGTTATCTTAACATCATTTAAATGCTAATAATAATAATAATAATATCAAATTGATATTGAGAACAAAACTTGGCAGCCTACCTAAGTAAGGAGACAAAAAATAAAAAGTACATAAAAACAAAAAGAACAATATAACCACTAATCTATCTATATCTCATTAAAATAAAAAAAACAAAATAATGATAATACAATAAATGGGAGAAAAAAAAATAGTGGTGGAGATCAAATGAGCAGTTGACCAATTGGTTTCTTCCTTTTCTTGAACATCCAGGTGGCAGATGCTGATTGGTCCAGCTGTCATATAGCCAGGTCAGAGACAACCCTTTCCACTGCTTCTTGGAAGGCAGACTTGTCCCATTCATTCTCCTAATTCAATAAGGAAAAAAAGGAAAAAAAGTAAGAAAAGTTGAAAAATTTTAAGCCAAAGTTCTTCAATTTTCTCTTTTTCTACTTCATTTCTCTACCTGCTCTTTTACACCCAATTTCCTTCCCATTTCCTAAATAATATTTGATCTTTCAAAATGACAAATGATTACTCAAGTTAATTTCACTTTCCTACTTACTTTCTTGAAAAATCAAACACGTTTTTAAACACTTAAAAATGCACTATTTGAACGTTCCGAACCTATATCGAAAGATTTTCTCTTAAATGCTTAAAAACAAGTATGTGTTTTGATTTAGATGTGATAGCAGGAGTTCGGGTTGTGATTCTGTTGTTATTCTGTTGATTTGTGATATCATCATCAAGTTTGTTCATATTCTAGTTGCACAAACTAAGCATTAATTAATTTCTAATTACCTCAAAGATTAATCTCAAAGTTAGCTGGTTTATAGAACTTGAAGAAGGTGTTAACTGAGTGTTGCCTTCCATGGATACAACTCTCATATTGTTAAGCTGCTTCAAGAACTCAAGAACTCCAATTACTATGTTTGTCAATGGAGATTCTCCTCTAGTTGCTATATGCAAATCTATAATTTGGCCTTCTGATGTGGATTCTTGAACTTGTGAAATTCCAACTCTGAATCTTTCTTCTTGGGGAAAAATGTTTGCTTCTTTTTCTTCCTCTTTAGTACTTTGCAAAAGCTGTGCTTCCAATTGTTGGTTCCTTCTGCTAAGCTCAGCTACTTGAGCTTTCAAACAACTCATATACTCCCTTGTAGTTGTTAGCACTGATCCTTTGTCTTTCTGTAATCAAATCGTTAAGAAATCGACGATAAAAAATGATCAAAAAGCGTAAAGCAATAGCGAATGAACATACAAATTTATGTGGTTAGGTAACAGTATATTAGCTATATCCGTGGGTAGGGGGAGAGAGCAATTTTATTAGAGAGAAAAGTCATATTATAGATAAGAGATGCCTCTAGGGTTTAGGAAGACTTCTCTAAACCCTACGGTTAAAAGCCTAGAGTTTATATAGTGAGACCTCCGTACTTGGTCATTCGGAACGCTAGATAATAGTTTCAAGGCATTCCAACACAAATGTAAGGGCCTGTTTGGAATAACGAGTTTCTAACCGCTTAAAAACACATTTTAATGATTTAAAAAGTAATTTCAAACAAATCAAATTGTCGAACCTTGGTTCCAGGAGGGAGTAGAGATTTCAATGCTTGAAAGCTGTCATTGAGCTTCTCCCTCCGCCGTCGCTCAGATATCACATGGTGTAGCTGTGAGCTTGTCGGTCGACTCGTTGCCGGCATGCATTCTCGAAGCCTCATGAGATTCAAGTTTCTCATGAAAGCAAATGATCTCTTGAGCAAGCTTTGCCTGGTACTCAAGTTTCGATTCAACCGCGTCGTCATCGGGGTTAGAACTCTAGCATATTTCTTGAAAGCACTAGCTTTTACATTCATATGGTAACTTGGAGGAAGCCTCTTTAGAGGCTGATGAACAGAGGAGGAAGATGAAGAAAGAACTGCTAGAATGGTTCTTGTCATGGCTTCATCTAAGGCTTCTGGTGTGGGGAATTGAAGGTTTCTTGCTTGAGCAAAAATAGAGTCCATGGAGGAAGGTTGAAGCTGGCTTTGAAGAATGGGAATGTCAGCTGTTGTGAAGAGAAGAGAAGAGCATTCTGCAGGGCTGTCCATGGACAGTGATCTCAAGGAAGAAGATGAAGATGAAAGCGGGTTCGGGCTCGGGCTCGGGATCAGTTTTAGTTTTGTGGATGGCTGAGGAAGCTCCATTATTGGAAAATTTGGAGCAACAACATCACCAGGTACCAAATTGCTTATTATCATCTGAATTTCAACCTGAAATCCTTCAAAAACTGTTCACTTAATCAAAACTTCGAACCTTTTTGAATATATGGTAAAGTTTGTGATTTCTTACCGGAGTAACATTAGAAAAACCAAGCTCAATTTCACCATTGATGCTCCCCAAGAAGATTGAAGTCTGAAATATAATGAAAGCCAACACAAAACCAAAAATTTTTAACATCAACTGAAATTTATTACTCTTGAAAGTAATTAATCCAAACCATTCCCATAGACTTAATGTAACCAACCTGAATCCCAGCTGCCTGAACAAACAAAACCAAAAGGAAAAAGAATGAATATACAAAAAGACATAAAATATAACATTGATTGAATTTGAAGTGAAACAAAAATGAAATGAAATCTCTTGAAATAGTTAATGGAACTTACAAGATAAAACTGTCTTTGTACATCAGAAGAAGCATAGGTTTGAAGCTGGGAATTCTCTAACTTCAGACAAGGATCATTGTGTTTGTGGGCAAGTCCTGGAACAAGCCTACAAATATATAATAATAACAAAAGAAAACAAAACCACTTATATAACCAAAAAAGGTGAAGACCACACCGTTCCATTCAATAATCATTGAATCATTTGGTTGTTAGTCATTGGAAACACATCAATAACGAAACAAAAAGAGAAAGAACCACTAGTATTTATAAGCTTAATTTTAAAAAACAAAAAACCAAATAGTTATCGAAATGGAAACGTTAACTTTTTTTTTATATATAGTATTAATAATTACCCATCATCAACTCTGAATTCTAATTGCTTATATTCCTCAAAAAGCAACTGAGCTAAACTCCCAGCAGCAGCAGAAGAAGAACATGGCTGTTCTTCAATTTCCTTCAAGAACCCATCCAAAAACCTCAAGCAACTGCAATACAAGTCCAAAACATGAGCACAAAATAACCCAAAAAAGAAAAAAAAAAAAAAAAAAAAAAAAAAAAAAAAAAAAAGGGAAAGAAAAGGAAAAGAGAAAGAAGAGAGAGACTTGAATGGTTGAGGGAAATAAGACCAGAGGCAAATGTAAGAGCAGCCAAAAGATTGCATTACATCTTGAAGAAAGGAATGGAGATGGGGTTGATGGAGTTGGAAGGCAATATCCATAAAGGGGTATTTTGAGGGGAAAAAAAAAATAAAGAAGAAAGGTGATCAAAATATTGGCCAAGAATCTGCATAAAACCTCAGTTGATGATGTTCTTCAAACATTATTCCAAATGCAACAATGAGATGAGGGCTTGTATGATGGAGTTTTGATGTGAAAAAGGAGGTAGAATGTCAGAAGCTTTGGATGCCATAAATTATAAGTGGGAAGCCAGAATTGGTTTTATATGAAAAGGAGAAAACAGAGAGGCTAAAAATTAAATTGAAGATTTGGGTTTTGTTTTTTTAAGGAGTTGATTGAAAAGTAAGAAAAATTGAGGGAGAAATGGAAACAGTGACTTATTCAAGAATGGAATGCCAATATGAGAGAGAGAGAGAGAGAGAGAGAGATTATTTCAAGCTTGGAAAAGTAGTGGGTCAAAGTCCACCCTTTGAAGAGCTTTTGAAAATAATGCAAACAAAGCAAGTTTTGTCCTTTTCTTCTTTTTTTTTCTTTTTCTTTTTTGTTTTCGAGAAAGATACTATTCTCGTTTTTTGTTCTAAGTTTTAGATTTAGTTTCCATTTTGTTATACTTCAAACTGTTACATTTTTATTCTTTTTAAGTATTGAGCATCGTTTCAATTGAGTCCCTGCATTTTAAAATGTTGCTATTTTATTTTTAAAATTTAAGTTTTGTTTCAATTTGATCCCTAAATGTCAACATTTACGGTTTTAACCTAGATTTTGTTTTTTTACTAAATGTCCACTTTCAGTCTATAATGTAAATGTCAGAATTATGATTAATTAAAATTTGTAATTTCTCCATCACTTTTAAAATTAATTTTAAATTTTCACTTCATATAATTTTAAATGAATTAATAGACATTAATGACAAATATTGAGATGAGTATTTAGCAAAAAAGATTGAGGTTAAAAGTGTGAATCCTGAAACCTTGGGACTAACTTGAAATAAAACGCAAATCTTATGGATAGAATTGTAACATTTTGAAACTTATGGACTAAATTGAAATCAAACTCAGAACTTAAATACTAAAAATGTAACATTTTGAAATCTAGGACCAAAAATATTAACTTATTCTCTTATTAGAGGCTGTATTGATTAAAATTTTAAATTTTTGTAAGTGTATCAATTCATCATTTCCTTCGAATTTCGTTTGAAAAATATCATGTGAGACTTATAACTATATCAAGTAAACTCTGAAATTATTATGAGTGAATCAATTCATACTTTTTTTTCTTTTAATTAAGATTATCTTTGAAAAATGTTTTAATATGCATTAATTTATACATGTGTAAACTTCTTCCAATGTTAGATTAATAAAATAGACGATTAGAATTTATGCATAGACGATGCTAATGAAATGAAAACTAATAGTCTAAGGAGTGTCTAATAGCTCCATGAACTTTAAGAATGTCTAATAGGCTTCTTAACACTTTCAAATTTGTGTCTAATACGTCTCAAAATGTTATGCTGAATAGATCAACATCCTATTAGAGAAAAAAAATTGAAAATTTAAAGATCTATTTGGTATCTTTTAGATATTTTTATTCTTGAATTTTAAACATGTAAATGCTATAAACTATCACAATTGTAAAAGCTTTATTCTAAATTTTAAAATAAAAAAATAATTAAAAAAAAACACTTTTTTTTGTGGAAAAAACGAAAAACAACTTGGTTGCAATGGAGCATTATTTTTATTTTGCATTTTTAAAAACTTAGTTGCAATGGAACTAAAACATTTATTTTTTGAGCACTTGCATTTGCAAGTTTCAAGCATTAGTAATTATTAGTATTTGATTATAATTTTTTGATTATAATTTTAGTTTTAAAAAATTATTAGCGTAAAATGCATTTTTTGATCGTGAGGTTTGAAATTAGTGTCTATTTGATCTATGAAGTTTCAAAAGGACACTTTAGTCCATAAGGTTTGAAAAATACTTCTAAATGGTCCTTGAGTTAATTTGACCATTAGTCAACTAACGGAAATGTGCACGTTGATTTGGAAAATTTTAAAATAGGTGGCAATTTGGATTAATTTTATAATATTAATTTAAATGAGGTGGATTTTATTCTCAAAACTTACAAAGGGAACACTTTAGTACCTTGAGTTTAGAAAATGCTTCTAAATAGTCCTCGAATTAATCAAGTAATTGTTACCTAATTTAAAATTTTCCAAATCAACATGTCACTTCACTTTTCCGTAATTCAACTAACGGTCAACTTAATACAAGAATCATTTAGAAGCATTTTCCAAACCCGAGAGACTAAAGTGTCATTTTTGAAACTTCAGAGGCTCACAGGGACCGAAAGTACATTTGACCCAAATTGTTACATTATCTATAACTACCAACATTAGGAATTAATTTAGCAAATGGTTATAAAAACTTATATTGTAAAATCAATCATCAATATTCTCCTCTCACCAAAGCTTTTGAACTTGCATTTTATTAATTTCTAAGCCTAAAGTTGTTTGTACATAAGCAATTCCTCCAATTTTTGTTTTGGTGAGTTGCAATTATCTATGTCAAAATTCAACCACAAATGAGTTGGATTATGAAGCTGCTAAGACAAAGATGAAATAATCTAATTTTTCTTTACTTACAAGACAATTCATGATCAACCAAACCACATGAATTTAAATTTTAGAGTTTATAAACTTGTTTGAGTAAAGTTATTTATAGAACAAAAACAAGGCAATAAATTTATTGATAATTAATTTTAAAAGTAGAAACAATTGTTTCAAACTTTTCCCAACCACATCCATGGTTTTCTTTTTATAATTTTTAAAACTAATTTTAATGTTATAATCTATTTGAAAATATTTTTGACTGGTAAGTCACAGATTTGAATCTCCATCTTCAATCAAATATTGTTGAACTCTAAAAAAAAAACACACAAAAACATATCGGAAGCTTTCAAAATAGAAAAATTGTTGAAAATAATTATAAATATAAAAAAATTTTACTTTTTGTCCGTGATAAACAACAATAGACTCAGATAACAAATAGATGTCTATTTAGATCTATCGCGACCTATCGCAAATAGAAAGTGAAATTTTGCTATTTTTGTAATTAGTTTAATACTTTTTTATTTATAATAATTTTTCTACCCATATCTGAGGTAAATCTATTAATTAATATTTTTCTTAAACATGAATTAAACTTTGTATTTTTTTAAATCATAATTTGCACAAACTCGACGTATTGCCAAATTGCCAATGCATAAACCTATTAACATTTTCCTTACTACAAATATAAAATTATATATTTTAAATGTTAAATGCTATAGTTTTAAAATGAATTTATTTTTGCAAAAAAAATTATAAAAATTATTTTATTATATTTATTAAAATTATAGGAATAATTAGAAAATAGTTTATCCAACTCAATAAAAAGTTAAGTTATTTCAATATGTTAAAAGATACATACACATGCAAATGAAAACTATTGTAAAAAGGTGTTGAAAGTTACGCATATAAACACATCTCTTACACCTCTAAATTTCTTTACTTTGTTATCTACTTTCTATTGACGTTTTTAAAAACCAAGTTAAAGTCTGAAAGCTAAAAAAAATGTTTTTAAAATGTTTTATAATTTTTTTTATTGTTTTTGAAATTTGGCTAATAATTCAATTTCTTAATTAAGAAGGATGAGAAACCTTGTAAGAAATTAAGAAGAAATAGACTTAATTTTAAAAAACCAAATGGTTAGTAAACGTACTCTAAAAAATAGTTTTCAAAAAAGTAGTTTTGGTTTTTAGAATTTGACTAAGACTTTAAGTGTTTCTAAAAAAAAGGCAAAAATTATAATAAAAAAAAAAGACAAACATAAATTTAATAAATGGAAAATTACATTACCAAACAGAATCTAAGCTTTTGTCCATATATATCATTTTGATCTCTAAATTTTAACCAATAATTTATTTAATTAGTGTAAGCAAAATCTTACAACATTCACTTCATTGTTTATGAAAAAAAAACATTTTACAAAAAGAAAGCCGTCTTTATTCAAAAAAAAAAAGAGTGAAAGTAAATGGAGGTGATTATTTCACATTTTGAAAAATAAAAAAAAAGTAAACTATTTAAATTCTGAATAAATTACCAAAATGTCTATAGTTGGAATCCATGTTTAAAATATCGATATTAACAAAGATATTGAAATCTCAATTTTACGAAGATGTTGATGAAAAAATTAAAAATACTGTTGATACAGATAATTATTTCTAAAAAATATAGAAATAAAATAATTAAAAAATACATTTAAATTAGTAAATAAACATTATATTTTTTATGTACAAGTTAAAATATATACTTTTAATTATATTCACATTAGTGACATTTTAATATTTATTTTTATGTTTCATAATTTTTTTAACGATATAATGGAAATATCGATTTACCTCTTATATATATATTGATGTTAAAGTATAGAAATATAAATATATTAATAAAAATGCTTGATTTCCCGATGAAAATTTAATACTATGATTAGAATTGTATGAAATGACTTATGTATTAGGAATTCAATAAACAACCAATTATAAAAGTTATAGAAAAAGAACAGAGAAGTCTATTACGGTCTATCATTGATAAACAATTAAATTCTTTTTATATTTGTACAGTTTGGATCATTTTGCTATATTTTATTAAATTTTTTTATATTTATAAATAGTTTGGATCATTTTGCTATATTTGAAAACAACCCGTAACATTTTGTATTTTTTAGATGATAATTTGCACATACTCGAGACAGTGCCAATGCATAAACATATTAACATTATTCTTATTGCAAATATAGAAAAATATATTTTTAAAATGTTAAATGCTATAATTTCAAAATGAATTTATTTTTCCTCCAAAAATAAAAATAAAAAATAGTTTATTTCATTATATTTATTAAAATTTTAGTAATAATTAAAAATAGTTTATCCATCTCAATAAAAAGTTAAGTTATTTCAAATATTTGAGAAAAAAACACACACATGCAAATGAAAATTATTGCAAAAATGTGTTTCCATTTAATTTATGATTTTTAGTTTTTGAAAATTAAGCTTATAAACACATCTCTTTTACTTCTAAATTTCTTTGCTTTGTTATCTATTTTTTACCAATATTTTCAAAAATCAAGCTAAATTATCAAAACTAAAAAAATTATTTTAATTGTTTTTATTGTTTTTGAAATTTGGCTAAGAATTCAAAGTTTTTAATTAAGAATGATGAAAAACATTATAAGAAATTGAGAAGAAATAGACTTAATTTTAAAAAACCAAATGGTTACCAAATAAAGCCTAAAAAATAGTTTTAAAAAAATAATTTTTGTTTTTAGAATTTGACTAAGATTTCATGTATTTTTTAACAAAAGGCAAAAACTATAATTGGAAAATTAGTCAAAAAAAAAAAAAAGAANGTAAATAATCATTATACTCTTTCTGCATAAGTGAGAGTGTATATTTTTATATTATATTCACATAAATATCATATTTTATACTTATTTTTATATTTAATGATCTTTTAAACTATATAATAGAAATATTAATTCACTTCTGCATAAGTGAGAGTGTATATTTTTATATTATATTCACATAAATATCATATTTTATACTTATTTTTATATTTAATGATCTTTTAAACTATATAATAGAAATATTAATTCACTTCTCATATATAACATTCTCATATATAACATTGGCTTACAAATATATAAAAATATCAATAAAAATGCTTGAGATGTGGGCGAAAATTTAATACATTATTGGACTCTACAAAATTACTTATGTATTAGGAATTCAATAAACAACCCAATACAAAAGTTATAGAAAAAGAACAATGAACCAATATTTATTATAAATAGAATAAGGGTTTCATTGCATAATATCTATATCTAAAATATAAATAGAATAGAATTAATCTTCTTTTTTTATTATTTTTTTTTAAAAAGGAATAGAATTAATTTCTTAAAAAATGTTCGTTGTCTCATTTTTGCTCATTCATTGTATCTGTGTTTTGCATTGAAGGGCAAATATTATTACTTTCAAAATATCAATTTCTTAACATTTGTAGATATTGCAAAATTGTGTATTCATCATTAATTACTTATTATTTTGAATTTTATCGTAAATCATAAATACTATTTGATAAATAAAGTTTTTCATGTGAAGATTATCAAACATCGGATTTCTTAATCACAAATACATACTTTATATTAGTTGAACTATGTTCATTTTGACGATAAGTAAAGTGAACTATCTAACAACTTAATTAAACTAAATAAAATATTAATAAATATATTATAATAGTTTTTTGGTAATAAAATTTTATTATTTTAGACCATTGTTTTCAGTGGAAGATTCAAACTATAGACCTATTGACCATTAACACTTAATTAATTGCTGATTGAGTTATGCTTATTTTTACTTTTTATTAAGGATTAGTTCACATAATCTAGAGATATAATAAGTCTTTTTTTTTTTTAAATATTTCAATATATATTACTTCCTAAATTTTTATTTTCCTTAATAAGTGGTGGAATTAATTAGGTAAAATAACTAACTCTTATGAGTACTATCATTAACTAAGTTTTCATTTATTATCATTATTTTTGGAAGATTTATGGTTACTATATATATATATATATATATATATATATATATATATATATATATATATATATATATATATATATNATATATATATTTCTTTTTAATGGAAAAAATTATTTTCGATGATGCTAATTTCATTTTTCTTTTAACAGTATCGAATGTTTTTAGATGAAAGTTGACATTTATTGTTGAATTTTACCCATTAAAATTGACACATAAATCTGATTAGGTAAAACTATTTTTCTTTTCAAAAACAAATTTTTATGAAATTACCAATTATGGCAATTAAACTTCTAACAAAATCATCTATATAAACTCACTCCTTCTTCCCACCATTTCCATGAAAGAAGTTTAATATCGTATTTTCTCTTCTCGAGTGTTCATCATGGCGAGAACACAAAGAGTTTATCTTCTCTTCCTATTTCTCTTATCCAACATCACAATGTCTTATTGTCGTGGTTTGTATCAAAGAATATCACTTTTTCTTTTATATGTGTGTATGCATGTATAATGATACTTGTTTGTGTTTGTACAGTGTTGCTTCATGTTGGCCCACAATCTGACGTTGGTGGCTCGCAAATGATTATTCCGCCTCCTCCACCACGCGTTCGTCCACAATCTGATGTTGATGGACCTCAAATGGTCATTCCACCCCCTCCACCACATGTTCATCTTCAATCGGACGTTGGCGGCCCACAAATGGTCATCCCACCACCTCCGCCACATGTACGTCCTCAATCAGATGTCGGTGGTCCTCAAATGGTCATCCCACCTCCTCCGCCACACGTTAGTCTACAGTCTGATGTCGGCGGTCCTCAAATGGTCATCCCACTTCCTCCGCCGCATGTCCATCCACAGTCAGATGTTGGTGGCCCTCAAATGGTCATCCCACCTCCTCCACCGCACGTTCGTCCACAATCGGATGTTGGTGGCCCTCAAATGGTCATTCCACCACCTCCGCCACATGTTCGTCCACAGTCAAACGTCGGAGGCCCTCAAATGGTCATCCCACCACCTCCACCACAAGTTCGTCCACAGTCAGATGTTGGAAGTCCTCAAATTGCCATCCCACCACTTCCACCCCATGTTCATCTCGAATCAGACGTTGGTGGCCCTCAGATGGTCATCCCACCACCTCCGCCACATGTTCGTCCACAATCGGATGTTGGTGGCCCTCAAATGGTCATCTCACCGCCACCACCTCATGTTGGCCTACAATCTGATATCGGTGGCCCCCAAATGGTTATCCCACCACCTCCACCACATGTTCGTCCGCAGTCAAATGTCGGAGGCCCTCAAATGGTCATCCCACCACCTCCACCCCACGTTCATCTTGAATCAGATGTTGGCGGCCCTCAGATGGTCATCCCACCTCCTCCACCGCATGTTCGTCCAAAATCAGATGTTGGTGGCCCTCAAATGGTCATCCCACCGCCACCACCTCATGTTGGCCTACAATCTAATATCGGTGGCCCCCAAATGGTCATCCCACCACCTCCACCACATGTTCGTCCACAGTCAAACGTCGGAGGCCCTCAAATGGTAATCCCACCACCTCCACCCCATGTTCATCTTGAATCGGACGTTGGCGGCCCTCAGATGGTCATCCCACCACCTCCACCACACGTACGTCCTCAATCAGATGTTGGTGGCCCTCAAATGGTCATCCCACATCCTCCACCGCACGTTCGTCTAGAATCAGATGTTGGTGGCCCTCAAATGGTCATCACACCACCACCATCTCATGTTGGCCTACAATCTGATATCGGTGGCCCCCAAATGGTCATCGCACCACCTCCACCAAATGTTCGTCCACAAGCAGACGTCGGAGGCCCTCAAATGGTCATCTCACCTCCACCCCATGTTCATCTTGAATTAGACGTTGGCGGCCCTCAGGTGGTCATCCCACCACCTCCTCCCCACGTTCATCTTGAATCAGATGTTGGTGGCTCGTAATCCCACTGCCTCTTCCATATGTCTGTCCTCAATCGGACATTAGTGGCCCTTAAATGGTCATTCCACCACCTCCTCTGCACGTTTGCTCTCAATCAGATGTTGACAGTCCCCAAGTGATCATCTCACCACCTCTTCCTCCACATGTTCCATCCACAAACTAGTGTCTAGTAACATTATAATAAAAATCTACTACTTCCTAAAACACTTTAATTACACGCAAGTTGACCACACATCTTCGAATTGTGGTTCATTTCTTGTCACCTTTGTTAGAGCATTGAACAGAAAAAGCTAATAATAATAGTTCTCAGTTTTTTCACATTTTATTTTATTTAAGAAATAACTTCTCTTTATAATAACTAATATAAAATTTTATTTTATATTCTTTTAAAAAAAATGTAATTATTAATCTATATACATTTTATAAATTTTGTTTGACATATAGAAATACCTATTGATATATCTATAAAATTAAAATATTGATATCTACATAAAAAATAATATTTTAAATTTTGGTTCAAATTTAGTTTCTATATTTTTAATAAATTTTAAATTTATTTTTTTTTATTATTAATTTTAATCAAAATTGATTAAAGAATACAAACAAAATTATTGGAATGATAATAGAGAAATTTAGCCACCCTTACCCAAGGAATAATTATGTTTTCATTTAAAAAAGATAAATAGGAACAAACCTTTTTTTTTTAAAAAAAATCAGCAATAAATGAGGAAATATTTTCAAAAATAAAAAATTTGTTGAAAATAGTTACGAATCATAGCCAAATTTTATTTTGTATTTATGATAGACTACGACAGACCCAAATAAATATCTATCATTTTACCAACACGAATAGATGTCTATCTAAGTCTATCGTGGTTATAGAAAGTAAAATTTTTCTATATTTATAAATAGTTTGATATATATTTTTTTAATAATTTTTCATAAATGAGACTATTTTTCTAGACTTATATTAAAAATATAAATATTAGAATTAAATATTTAAAAATATAAGAGGTAAATTGTATTTTAACCCATTCTCTTTCCTGCTTAGTAATTATTCATAAAGAAAAGTAATAGTTATGCTCATTGACTTGCCATTAATTCTTTTTATGACATACTTTAAATTTAGACCATTTAATTTTCCCAAAACTAAATAACAAAAGGAAATCAACCAGTCAACAACTCAAATTGGCCTCATATTCTCACACTTTTGATTGTGAAATTTTAATTTGGAGAAGACTAATTTGGCAGCTAAGGATGAAGTTATTTAATATATACCACCATATAGTGACTATTGATGATTTATTATTGAAATATTATTAAATGTGTGTATGAAATATATTTTTTTAAAATATACTTTCAAGGTCAACATGTGAATGCGAAGATTAAAACCTTTGACATTTTGATGAAGATATAATGCTTTAATAAGTTTTTTTTTTTTAATACGATATTTTAAAAGAAAAATATCATATCAATTATTGTTAAGCTAAACTCACCTTGGCACAATGTCTTTACACTTGAGTCATACTCAAATAACTTAAATCGTGCATTTATTGGTTGTGAAATTAAAGAAATAAATGTAATGTTAAAAAATACCATCATTTTATTATTATTAATAATAATTATATTATTACTATATCAATCAATTTAATTATAGGTTAGTTGATAAAAATTTAACATTTTGATAAAAAATAAAATAGAAAAAGAATGAAGTAACGAGCAATTTCAACTCTCACCCTCCCATCTAAGTTGGGTGATCAAAGTCAACCACTCAACACGACCCATCAATTTTTATTTATTTTTTTTATGGAGAATGAAACAGAAAAGGAAGAAAGAATGACAAAATAAAAATAAAAAGAGAAGAAAGAGGGGAGGGGACAACGAACTTGTCCATCTCATTCAAGAAATTTTATCATTCCTAAATTACTTTGTCAGTTCAAGTTCATGCCGTCATTGAAAAAGAAAATTTTAACATTAATCCTTGTTTTGTAAATATTTTGTTTTTATTTTTGAAAATTAAGCTTATAGACATTACTTTTTACTTCAAATTTATTCCTTTGTTGTTACTTTTTACCAATTGTTTAAAAAATCAAGCCAAAATTTGAAAACTAAAAAAAATAGCTTTCAAAAAGTTGCTTTTATTTTTGGAATTTGGCAAATAATTCAATTATTGTACTTAAGAGATATGCAAATCAATGTAAAATATGAAGAGAAAATAAGCTAAATTTTCAAAAACAAAAATAAAAGTTGAAACGGTTACCAAACAGATTTAGAATTTACATTTTTGAATAAGGTAAACAAAAGCTTCCTTCAAGGACTTTGACCAATTGATGAAGCTCTCAATGAAGTCAAACAAAATGTTTTTTTTTTTTCCAAAAAATAGCACAGTAATACTTCCAATTTTTCCTTTCAAAATAATAATAACAATTTTGATATCATCTCAGTAGTTTAATTAATTATTGTTGTTTTCTTCTCTAATAATTGAAGGTTCGATCTTTCATCATCATAATTGATGTGCTAAAAAAAGATTAAATTATATCAAACACTTATTTTTTTTTTTTAAGTTAAAACATTGAGGTTTGTTCCAAAAAAATTATGTGGGAGTTTTTTTTTTTTTTAAAAATAAGACGAAAATTAACTCGACAACATGGGTAAAAATTGAAATATTGCCTACATTATTTACAATATCGTTCACATACATCGACATGATGCAAATGCTTTTTAACAACATTTTTTAGATGAAATATATTGCAATTATCTTAATTTTTTATATAATTACAAATAATATAATGTGTACTTTCCAATTCTACACATCAGTCATCATGTCAATTTTTTTCATCCATTTATTTTACCATACAATAAATATATATATAAACAATTTCCAAGTTCAAGTATAAAAATTAAAACTTTTAATGTCTAATAAGGGCATAATTCAAACATTCCCCGAAGTTGAGGTTATTTTGTATAATTTAAATTGAAAAATATATTAAGGTTAACAAACATTTTTTGTATCAGCAACAATTTTATACTTAAAATTTTGTTTGAAATAATTTAGTTCTTGTACTTTTAAAATTGTAGCAATTTGGTCCTTGAACTTTAGTATATAACTATTTAGTCTCTATACTTTCAAATTTTTAACAATTTAATCCCTACAACGAAAAAAATTAAACAAAAGTAATTATCAATTTTAATTACGTAATCTTTTCTTATAAAGTTATTAAACTAATGTGTAAGAAATTTAATCAAAATTTAATAATTTTTTTCACAATAGAAACTAAATTGTCACAAATTGTAGTTAAGAGACTAAATTGTTACTTATTAAATTTTGAGACTAAATTGTTATAAATTTAAAATACAAGGACTATGTCATTATAAACTAAACTTTTGGGATCAAATTGTTAGTTAACAAACCAATAGAAATATTTATGGAAAAAAAAATCTTTTTGGCCATTAGATTTTGGGTTTAGTTTCTATTTGATCTTTTAAGTTTCAAAATGCCACACTTTTATCCTGTAAAATTTGATATAATTGCATAGCGGGCCTCTTATTAGGGCCCAAATAAAATTTAATCTCAAATTTGAAAGCAAATGAATTTTGGCATTTTGCTTATGTCAGCACCATGAGAAATTACGACTTTAATCCCAATGCATTTCTTCCTTATTCGTTTTGTAGTTGCTCGATTTGAAAAAAAAATTATATAATTTTTTTCTCATGTGTTCACTTCTTCTTCTCTTTTGCATTCTTCTTCTTCTTCCTCCTCATTTTTTTTTTGTTGGTTCGAGAAGCTAGAGTGAGAATCGAGAAACTAGAACGAGAATCTAAACAAGGAAAAAATCGAAGAAAATATTAAAGTTGTGTCTGATGAGGAACTAGAAAGAGAATCAAGAAACTAAAGTAAGAATCAAGAAACTAAAGCGAGAATCGAGAAACTAGAGAGAGAATTGAAAAGCTAGAACGAGAATTCAAACAAGAGTCAGGCCCTTTCGCGTGTTTTTTAGATCAAATGGGTACTTTCACATGTGGTTGATGTCAGAAGGACATTTTTCATTTGTTTTTTAACCTTGGGCTATTTTTCATTTGGGCCCATGAAAAAGGTCATCCGTACAAAATCCCCTAAATTTTGATTTTAATTTAAATTTGGTCCTTTTCAAAATGCTATATTTATATCATTAAGTTTTTTAATTTAGTTTTCATTTGGTCTCTATATTTCAATATCTTACATTTTTACCTTCAAGTTTTTGCTAATGCTCACCTTAGTCATTGTTGTTAACTTTCAGTTGATTAATTTAAAATAATTATGAAGTGAAAATTTAAAATCAATTTTAATAGTTAAGAAAATTAATTAAAATTAATTAGTTTTAGAGTTATTTTTAAATATAGCAAAATGAACGAAAATATTTACAAACATATAAAAATTTCACTATCTATCCACAATAGCATCTATCACTAGGCGTAGATTACAATGGGCTTCTATTGCTTAGTAATAACGATAAAAATCTATCGCCCATAGATAATAAAATTTTTCTATATTTGTAAATAGTTTGATATCTTTTTTATTTATAATAATTTTCTTTAGTTTTAATTATTTTAATTCGTCAACATTAATTGATAGACAAAGACATTAGCACTATGAACTCAGGGTAAAATCTAAAGATTAAATAAGCTAAGAAAATAAAAATGCAAATTTTCAAAATCTGGAGAAAGGTGAAAATTCAACTCAATAATAAAATTTGTAATATTTCGAAATTTAAGAACAAAATCAAAATTAAACTCAAAATTTTGGGAAGATTTTTTTCTTAAAATTTTTTTTTTCTTTTTCTTGGAAGACGTTAATGATATACATAAAAGAGAGAGAAAAAAAGTGGGTCCTAATCCTTTCTCTCTCTCTATTTGTCTCCAATTTTGTGGCGTCGTCAGTGGAACCAACCAAAGAAGATAGCTTTGGCAAAGACGAGTAAGTTTCCGTTTCATCTTGGAATCCTCAGTGTAGAAATGGAAGCATTGATCTGTAATTTTCTTCCGGCGACAATTTCACGAATCCGTAAATCTTCTTCTCTGATCACATCTCCTTTCCCGCAGGCTCGATTCATAGGCTGTCGGAGCTTCGGAAGAACCCTAAAGATGGCCCACTCTGATGTACAAACTCCCGGTAACGAAACATTCTTACTTTCCCATGATGTAGTAGCAAAGACCCCATTGCATTTTTAACCCCCATCCATTCGCTTCTTTACTATATTCAAGTCTGTTTAGAATTTATCTTCATTTTATTATTGACATTGAGGGGACGGGAATAAAGTGATGAATTGAAGCTTTTGATGATCATAACCTAAGAAAGCATGGATACTGATATGAGACACGAACACAGACACTTCCAACACGTCATTTTTTAAAAAAATATATATCGTTTTTAAACACGAACAAAATTTAAAGTCGATGAGTCTATGAATTTATATGTTTATAAAATTAGGTTGATGTATTTCACTATTGAACTTTATTATTTTTGTCATACAATAAGTGTTTGATGCATGTTTAACAAATGTTGGTTCTATTTTGATTTTGTGCGACTAGTGTTTAATATGTCTATTACACTAACAAGTGTCTAATACGTATACAACAAATGTTGGAGTGTCCAAGTATTTGAGGCATGTTAGACATGGACATGCTAACCAAATTGAAGTATCCGGGCTTCTTGGATCATAACTAACCAATAGAGCATGAACCTAGAGTTATGACTCTAGACTTGTTTTGATCAAACAGTTATTGCAGCATGTTGGTATTTGTGATCTACTTTTATCGATGCCAATTGCAGATGGCATGTTAAACAAATATTGACAACTATCTAATGATAAAAACAAGGCTTAAGCAATTGTTACAATTTGTATTACAAGAATGTTGACCCATAACTTCCAATTACACATATGTAATATAATACTAACATGGGAATTGGACTTCTCAGTGGCTCAGCATCAGAGAGTTATAGTACACAACAAAAACGGTGAAAAACTTGTGGGCATACTTCATGATACGGGATCAGCAGAGGTTGTTATTTTGTGCCATGGTTTTCGTTCGAACAAGGTTGGCTTAAGGACTTATAATACACTTATCTAAGTTCGGCTGATTTTGGAACCATGCTACCAAGTTTGTTTTCGCTCTTCCATTTTAAATTTGAATGCTTTGAAGTTCGTATATGCATAGCTAGACTTGTAAAACTCTGCTTTTATGAAAATAATGTGTGTTTCCGGTGCAAGTGATTTTTAATTTTTCAGCCATCAAACTATTGACTTTGGTGATTACAGCTCGGTGATCCAACTTTCTTACATTGCTTCACCTTGATAAAGTAATAAAAGCTTATGGTTTCTATTTCAGGAAAATGATATAAGTTTAAACCTTGCTAAGACATTTGAAAATGAAGGAATCAGTGCCTTTCGTTTTGACTTTTCTGGAAATGGGTAAGCCAGGTGTGTTTTTAGTGTAATATTTTCCTGTTCTTCCCACGTACTGTCTAAAATAGCATTAATTTAATACCTCAGTGTTGCTGAGGATTTTTGTAATTATCGGATAAGTCTTGTTCCTTTGGAATGGAATCCATTCTTGCTTAGCTAGTATATGCTTGAACTCCTTTCATTGGGCCCCTTTTTTATGTCCCACCTTAAAAGCCCAGTCTCTCCTTAAGTAAATACATATTGTCAGTTATCCATGATTTTTCCTGCAATAGTTTTATCATTCTGAATGTTTCTTGACTGCCTAAATAAAATGGGGTAGGAGTATGGAATAACTATAAGGAAAAGAACTTAGCATGTATTATTTTTGGTAAGGTACTTTAAAGCACTTTATTGTGTTGACAGCTGAACATTTTTTAACTTTATTTCGTCAATCAAGGTTATAACTTGCCACATCTATCAGCCTTTTATAAACTATCACTTTATTTTGTCCAAATGCCACTTTATTATGCTAATTATATGTCATATTGTCATTTGGCTAATAGCATTAACAACAGAAATTACCTAAAATCATAATTCAAAATTCAGTAACACAATCAATGAATCAAATCTTTTTAATGTTTATAGATTTAGGTATAACAATCAAAGCTTAGGACTAAATTTGTAATTTAACCTAAAAAAAATTTATTTGGATTCTTTTTTAGGAGATAATATAGAAGATGGAATATGGCATAAATGTTCAAAGATGACCTCGAGGGCAAGTTGTCATGTCCTATGCATTCTTTCAATGCCCTTTACAGTTGTCATTGTTGGTATTCATTATTTTAGCACCTTAGCATGGGCTATGGTAGATTAGCAAAAGGGAATCTATCGGTAACTGAAGATTTCCAAAACGGGAAGTTGAGACGAGACCACCCTTTGAATTATTTCTACTATGGCAATCCTATGACGATTATGGTTTGAGAACAATAATACAGATACACAATTCAATGAGAAGAAAACAATGTGGAAAGGGGCATTTGATATGGCTAAACGTTGTTCTTCCTGGTGTTTCTTTATTTAGGCCCTTTTGTAATTATACTCGAGTAGAATCAGATTGGGATGGTTTTCTCAAGCTCTTAAATCTTAATGGGACTTTTGTATTTTACTGTACATATTTGTTACATCAATTGAAATGTTATTTGTGTGAAGAAGAAAATGTATTGGCTGTGAATGGCAGTCTTGTGTACATCTTACATGAAACCTTTTCCCAAGCTGTAAATGGTGCAAGCTCCTAGTTTGAGTTTTATTTTTTACCGTATATATTTGCTACATGAATCAAAAATATTGCTTGTTTCAAAACAATCTATTGGCTGTGAATGGAGTTTTGTGAACTTTTACATCAGACCTTGCTCTCAAGCTGCTTTACTTGAGCCCAATTCCCTTTGGCATAGAATTCGGGAATTAAGGCTTCGTAACAGATCTTTGTTAGCCAAATGGCTGTAGTAGTTCCACCTTGAGCCCAATTCCCTTTGGCATAGGATTATTGCTAGTAAACATGGCCCCCATCATTTTGAGTGGTTGACAAGAGGGATTAAAGGCACCTACTAGAACTTGTGGAAGGATATTTCTAAGAAGCTCCCTTCTTTTGGTCACCTAGTCCATGTGGTGGGAGAAGGGAATGATATGTCCTTTTGGGAAGATCACTTGACGGGGGGATAGATCCCTTTGCTCTTTATTTTCCATCTTTACCATTTGTCTTCCCTTAAAAAATCGCCTAATGTCTGATTTCTTGGTTTGGTATGAGAGCTCCTGTTCATTTTCTTGCGGGTTTAGTTGCTCTTTAGTAGGCAAGCGATTGATATGGCCTCTCTTTTGTCTTTGCTCAAGGGCTACTCTTTTAGGCATGGGAGAAGGGATTTGAGGGTCTAGTGTACCAATCCTTTATAGGGATTCTCATGCAAGTCCTTTTTTCGTTGTTTGTTTGACCCTTCTCCCCTAGGTTAGTCATACTTTTCAGTGCTTTGGAAGATTAGATCTTGAGGAAAGTGAAGTTTTTTTACCTTGCAAGTTTTACACAGTCACGCTAACACGAAAGATCGGCTTGGGAGGAAGTTACCCTCACTTGGTGCATTTTGCTATATTCGTTGTCAGGAGGCAGAGGGAGACTTCGATTATATTCTCTAGGTGTTATTTTGCATAGTTGGAGTCTGCGAGAGCTGCATGGAATTATCTCTTTAAGACGTTTGGGTTCTTGCATGCTCGACATAGGGTTACTAGTGATATGATTGGGGTGTTCGTCCTCCACTCGCCTTTTTAGGAGAAGAGGCGCTTTCTATGGATGGTTGAAGTGTGTGTTATTCTTTGGGTTTTGTGGGAGGAATGAAATAACAGGATATTTAGGGGGTTAGAGACGGGCTCTTTTGAGTTTTGGTCCCTTGTTAGATACCATGTTTAAAAGATCTTTTGTAACTATTCTATAGGTTCTATTTTGTATAGCTGGAGTCTTCTTTTAGAGGGATTCCTTTCTCTTTTGTGGGCTTAGTTTTTGCATGTCCTTGCATTCTTACATTTTTATCTCAACTTCTTTACTTGTGAATATTGTCTTACAGGGAAAGCGAAGGTTCATTTAAATATGGTAACTATTATGGAGAGGCTGATGACTTGCATGCCATAATCCAATATTGGCGTGCAGCAGGCCGTGTCATAAGTGCAATTCTTGGGCACAGCAAAGGTTGGTAGTTCCTTCTATGTGCTCAGCGCCAAATAAGCTGTAGATAATATTTAAAGCTGAAATCATATTTACTATATACTGTTGAAAAGCATTCGCCTCAATTTCCTTGAGAAGAAGGGAGACAGATTGGGATTAATTAATTACATTTTTCTCATGTGCTAGGAATTGAATGATTGGTCTATAATGTATCTATCTGGTGGAATGTGTTCTTATAATAATTTGAATCCAGACCCTTCAAATATAACAGAGGGAAAGCCTATAGGCATTGCTAGAGTACTGGGACTAGGTTTTATTTGCCTTTTAAATTTCCATTCGACTAGGGGATGCTCATGTTGCAAACAAAGTAGCTGCCTGTGGGTTAGTATTGTTTGACCATGTCGATGAGATTATGATCAAAGAATTCCTCCTCAGTCCGCTTTGTCAGGAGAAGGGTTGCTTTTAATGGCTTGTTGGGGGGTGTGTGACCTTTGCATTACTAAATCAAGAATCCTTACCTGCTTTGATGACATTGTTTCGTGCAAGTATGTTTAACAAAGTATGGAATACCCAGATCAATCAACACAATATGCCTGTTACTGAATTAACACTGTTTGTAATGTCTTTCGAATAAATGCTTTAGTTCTGAATAAATTAAATGCAGGGGGTGATGTGGTGCTTTTATATGCTTCCAAGTATCACGATATTGGTTTCGTTATCAATGTTTCGGGACGTTATGATCTGAAAAAAGGTATAAAAGAACGCTTGGGGAACGAATTTATGGAAAGAATTGAAAAGGAAGGATACATTGATGTCAAGAATAAGAAAGGTATCTATATTGCAGTTATTTTAAAATTTTCTTTGTTGAGTTACTCTCCGGTTATATATTTTCTGCAGTTCAACTTATTTCTCATAAAATTTTAATTACGCATATGTATCCATATCTATAGCAACACTTTCCTTTAATGTTTAAATCAACATTTGATTAACATTGTATTTTTTCAGGAGAAGTACAATACCAAGTGACATGGGAGAGCTTGAAGGATCGCTTAAACACTGATATGCATGAAGCTTGTCTTCTTATTGACAAAGAATGCAGGTAAGAGAGAGTCAATCAATTTTCTTTACACCTCCTCCCCTCATATTTTCTTTATTGCTAAATCAATTACCTGTTTACTTTGTAAAGTTTGTTGAGATATTTCCTTAGGATTTTTTATAGCTGCTTCATTGATTTTTAACACTCTGGATGGCTCAAATTAGGGAGATTGGCTTTCTTTATGTTTAAAAGGCATCTGTAAGGGTCCTAGTTACGGATAAGTAGTATGGTATTAGTAAGGGCATAAGGGTAATTAGCAGGGAGTTAGGGAATTTGGTTATAAATAGAGGGAGGGGGATTGAGGGAAGGTACCCATTGTTGACTGATTTAGGGCAAGTTAGGATACTTCCCAACAAGAATTAAAAATTGAAATATAAAAGATCAAGAACTACAAGATAAACCGAGTTTAAGGCACTTGGAAGTTTGGAACCTCCCTCTTGAGTATGTTAACTCAAGCCCTAAATTATTCAACAATTGGCTATCTTCCCGCAATCTCCCTCCCTCTATTTATAACCAAATTCCCTAACTAACTCCTGCTAATTACCCTTGTGCCCTTTACTAATACCATACTAATATCCCTAATTCTTTACACCATCATAGCCGTTTCTTGATTAATGTTTTTGAAGCACCGGTTTTTTGTTAGTGAGCCAAGCAGAAGTAGTATGACTTGTTAGCTCACTGGCCTAAATACAATTGGCAGGGGATTCTTTTTTCCCTTTGGTTTTGCTATATAAATGTTCGCTCTTCCTCTGTTCTAACTTCTATAAGATTAATTAAACAATAGGAGAAGTTTAAAAATGTATTTAGTATTGGATTCCTTTTGTGAAATAATTGAAGAAAGTTCGCATATCTTGTTGAGATGAGGCAAATATATATTGACTCGGTTGAAACTGTTGATTTCCCCCCTCTTTCCCGAACTATCTGATTGATGAGAAAATTCTCAACTCTAATGAATGCTGATGTTTGATAGGGTGTTCACAATCCATGGATCTGCTGATGAAATAATCCCTGTCGAAGATGCATTCGAGTTCGATAAAATCATACCGAACCATAAATTACATATTGTAGAAAGTGCTGATCATTGTTACACCTCACATCAGAAAGAGTTAGTCTCCATTGTCTTGAATCTCATTAAAACAAGCCTTCTTCCTCATTGATGGTGCTTGAGTAAGTTCCTTTCAATCTGCATACAGGTTTCTGATGGATCTCTTATTATATAAGTCCATGAATAATTAAGTTCAACTGAATTCTATTTTTGGTTTTTGATTGGCCAAAGTTAATGAGTTTTATTGGCTACATGGATGAGTGGATTGAAAACATTACATTTTAGAGAAAGTTTCCTAGAAAAAGGGTCCTTCATGGAATCATTCTTAAGATTGATCTCTAGCCTTTTATTATTAAACAGTATTTATTATTCCTTTTACTTTGAATGGCAATTTCTGTGCACCTAAATTTCATTTTGAGAATAAATTGCTCTTTTGACTAAAGTGAAATTCTTCTTTGTAAGATATGTGTTTTTGTTCAATAAAATAATCACTTCTAGCAATGAAATAGCTTCTTTGTGCAACAAGTTGCTGAAAAATGATTCGAAATTAAGTCTTTTAATTCTTAATTTATTAGCCCAAAGCAAATTTGAACTTTTTTGTTTGCTACAAATGGTAAAGTTAGCCTACCCTTTCAGCTTTTATTAAACAGATAGATGAATTACACTTCTTTATTTTTGGTAATTTTGGAATAAGTCTAGTGAATCTTAAGAAAGGTAGTTGCAAATTTAGCAATCAAGTTTAAAATATTATCAGATACACAATGCAAAATATATATATAACAAAATTTAAATTCATCAGTGATAGTCTATATTGTTAAAAATGCTAAACTGAACCGCTCACTCTAATTTTGATAAAGTTTTTCTAGATTCCATTTATGATGATTTTATCAAACTATAAGACATTTTCATGTCTATAACATATCAAATAAATGTGTTGAAAGTGGGATTTGAACTCATGCCCTTTCGGACCAAAACCTTAATTTGGCACCTTAGACCAACTCAGCCATCTCAACTTGTTTAAGTAATAAATGTTAAAATGTCTAAAAAAGAAACCTACCAATTATTAATATTAAAAAAAATCAAATTAAATATTGTTTACTACTATAGTATACTAAAGAAAGACTTAATAGAAAATTAACTTACAAAGAATCATAGATAGAAAATTATATAGTATATTTTATTTTATTGATATAATATATCGATATGATATATCAATAGTAGACTTAGTAACAATAAATATGCAAACAATTGCTAATGTGTAATTTAATGATAGACTTAATAATGGTGAATGATAGATTACAAAATTCTATCACTGAAATATATTCATCAATAATACATAAACATAAATTCGCTTAAATTCGTCCTAAAAAGAATTAAAATATGGAAATTCCCCCTACCCAACATAAAACTTCCCTCTGATCTTTCATTGATTTAACTTTTTCCAATTTTTAAGTTACGGTACCCGTCCGATTTTTTTTTCTCGAATTTTTCTATATTTGGGTGCATTCGAAGTTTCACTAATTTTTGTGCAACCCATCTAAGTACCAAATCACAAATTGTCACATGATAAAAGTTTTTTTTTTCAAAAAAATATATTTTCCCTCTATGATGGAAGGGAATGCATGAACACTAATATGCATAACTTGTTTACAAATATAGTAAAATGTCTATTAGTGATGGACATTGATAGATGTCTATCAGTGTCTATTACTCATAGACAATGATAGATGATAGTAGTCTATCAGTGGGTTTTTTGTACGAATGACCTTTTTTGGGGAGCCAAATGAAAAATGGGTAATTGAATGAAAAGTAGTCTTCTGCTTGCGTTAGCACCCTCTGTATTTACCCATTTGACCCTGAAAATCATTCGTGCATGCGGATTCATAAGTTTTCTTGATACTCAATACTTGTTCCTCACACCTTGCTCCCTGATACTCATACTTGATTTTGGATGCTTGATGCTCTACGTTTTATGCTATATATTATATGTTCTGTGCTATATACTCGGCACTCGCTCCTTGCTCCTCGACACTCAATGTTGGATACTTGATGATCTACCGCTCTATGCTCTATGCTCTATGCTATATACTAGCTATTCGACCCTCGATACTCAGATGCATGATGCTTTATACTCTATGTTGTAAGTTTACTCAATGCTCTAATGCTCTATATTCTATGTTTGATGCTCGATGCAAAGAAACACAAACAAAGGAAAAGGGAGAAACACAGAAAAAACAGGGGGAAGGGAGGGAGGGAGGGAAAGAAGACATGCAAAAAAAGAACAAAAGTAAAAAATTCAAAAAAAACAGAAGAAGAAATGCAAAAAAAAAAAAAAAAAAATCGAAGAAAAAGGAAGGAGAAGAAATTCAGGAAAAAAAACGAAAAAAAGAAAAAAAGAAAAACACGGCAAAACAAAAGAAGAATGCATTTAGGGTTAAAGTGGTAAATTTACACAGTGATGACATAAGCAGAAGGCCAAAATTCCTTGGTTTAAAAAAAAAATACTCATTTTTCATTTGAACCCCTTATTTTAGGTCATCTATGTCATTTATTCGTCACATGATAGACAATAATATTTTATTATATTTAAAAATATTTTCAGTAATTTTGTTATTTAAAATAATTACAAATATATATTGTTTAACTTTTCTTTTCTTTTTTCAAGTCTTTTGTGTTTCCAATATTGCTTCTTTGCTAACGTTACTTATTTCAATAATAATAATAAATATTGCTTGTTTACTATTTAAATTCTATAAATTCTCCTTGCATTGAAAACAGCTTCGTGGCTCTTTTTTCTTTTTCCTAAAACATCTTTCTTTTTTCTTTTTTGTAAGGTTAAATTATAAATTTCATCGTTTGAAAAAAATTGTGGTTTTAAACATTATAATTTAATCCTTATAAAGATAAAATTTCGTAAATAGTTCACTTAGTTTAATAAGACCCTCATAAATAATTTTTACAGTAAGATCTTATCAATTCCTAGAAACTACAGTGCAATTATAAACTATAAAGACTAAATTCTAACTTTCTTCAAATCATAAGAATTAAAATTGCAATTTAACCTTTTTATTCACTTTATTTTGACCCTGATTTTAAATTTTAAATAAATGAAAAAGCAAAATCATTTTTAACCCATTTCTGTTTTTTAATTGGCAAATTGCAAAAAACACCCCTACATAATTCTATAAATTGTGACATCTGTATAAATTTAAGAGTTCATTTTTATCATTTGTGGGTTCAATTTCAACAAGTGTTGTAAGTTTGAGGGTCCAATTTTAAGACTTGTAGAAGTGTAGAGCCTAATTTTTATAATTGAAAGTTTGAGAGTATAATTACAACTACCACTATACTTCAAAATAATTTTTGATTCGTTAAATTTTGAAAATTTGCACCAACAGACCACCAAAGTGCCTCAAGCAAAGAAAGTGATTGTGAATGAAAAATCTGGTGGAAAGCTTGTGGGAATACTACATGAAGCTGGATCTCTTCAAATTGTTATCATATGTCATCAAAGGTCTGGCTCTTGAGCATTTCATGTCAAAAGTGCTTTTCTATATTTTGTTTCAAATCAAAACTATTTTTTAATTATTATGGAAAACATTTTACTTTAGTAAAAAAATACTTAAAAACAAATTACTTTAATGTTTAGTTTATACAGTCTTAGAAAGGTACTTCCTTTCTGGTCCCATCAATATTCTATTAATGTTATTTTATATAACATTTCTTCAAAATGTTCTCAAACATAACCTTGCTTGGACAATGTCGTGAATCGTCTATTATTTTTGTTTTCAAAATGATGAAGTTGTGTCATTTGATAGAGATGAAATCACTTCCTTTCATTTTGACTTTGTGTTACAACTTTTTCTTGGAGGTTGTGTCTTTTCAAGTTAAAAGAAAAGAAAGATATTTAAATGTTGGTTGATTTGCACCTTGTGCCCACTAGTTACTCAGATAAATTTTGTCTTTTTTAACAAAAAAATAAATAAATTAATTAATTAATTAAATTGCTATTTTTTTTGTTGCAATGAGAGTTGTATGGAGATTGATGCAACCTAACCTTATCATTTCTCTGAAGAAAATATTTCTACCTATGATAAGTTTTCTAGACCTTGAAAAGACTTATATGGAATGAGAGAGATAATAAAGTGAAAAGAGTTCACAAATCAAACTAATATACTATGTGGAACTTCTAACTTTCTTAAATGAAAAGTATTCTAATTATCTTCTCAATTATCATAGGCACTAACTCTTTCCTCATGAGATATGCTGATCTTTCTCGCTATCGAACTTCTTTCTAATTAGTCTTTTGCTCATTCTTTATTGGGACAACAAATGTCTACATATGTCTCCATTAGTATGATATTGTCCACTTTGTAGATTTCGTCATACTACTGAACATAACTATAGATTTCTTCATTTTCTAGTCAATGTAGGATTTTGTTTGCACCTAACAGTTCTTATCCGGTTCTCACTCATGTAATTATTTATTTAACCTTCAATACAGGACTTTGTTTGCACCTAACAATTTTTGTTTGGTTCTTGCTCAAGTGATTATTTACTCAACCATCAACGTTGGACTTTGCTTGCAATTGCATCTAACAGTTGTTGTTTGATTCTCACTCGTGTTATTACTTAATCATTAATGTAGAACTTTGTTTGTACCTAATGGTTGTTGATTTGGTTCTCACTCGTGTAATTACTTAATCATCAGGAAAAGTGATGGTTCGTTTGAAATCGATAATTACGTGAGTTAGGCCGATGATCTACATGCTATTGTACAATATTTCAATAGAGCAAGTCGTTCAGTTTGCACAATCATTGGGCATAGCAAAGGTCGCCCTTAGCCCTTAAAAAGAAAAATTGATAAGGGGGCTCTACTTTTCCAAAATTTTTTTTTTTTTTTGTCCTTAGGTTTGTTCTAGTTTCCTTTTAGTCCTTAAGTTTCAGAATATTATAATTTTACCCTTGAGATTTGAGTTTTATTTCAATTTGGTCCTTAGGTTTTCAAGATTTACACTTTTTAATCTTGATTTTTCATTAAATACTCACTTTTAATCTTTGGTCTTAATATCTATTAATTAATTTTAAATAATGTTAAAGTAAAATTTTAATATTAATAGTGATGAAAAATAGTGAAATTTGATTAATTTTAATTCTTTGAAGTTAGTCAATAGACATAAACTAAAGATGGAAAGTGAGTAATTAGTGAAAAATCGAGATTAAAAGTTTAAATCTTGAAACCTATGGGTAAAATTGAAACAAAACTTAAATCTCAAAGGTAAACTTGTAATATTCTAAAACTTAGAGACTAAATTAAAACCAAACTCAAAACTTAAATATTAACATTTTGAAACCTAATGACTAAATGGAAATTAGATCCAAAACCTTAGGATCGAAAAGGTATTTTTTTTCTGTTGTTTTCTCTATTTGAATGTGATAGTGCCACATAATATATCTTTAATATTACTTTGTAATTTTTAGGAGGTGATGTAGTTTTGGTGAATGTTTCTAAGGATGTGGATATGGTTGTCAATGTTTGTGGACGTTATGGATTTGTTGATATGAAGGATCCAACAGGTTTTTTTTTTTTTCTTTTTTTTGTGTTAATACCTCAAATCCTCTACTACTTTGGTTAGCTGCACAAAAATACTCTAAACAATGGGGTTGGTTTCAATTATACCCCAATTTTGAAAAGTTTCATTTAACTCTTAAAATTTGACTTTTGAAGTGATTTTACGTTTAAATTCATGGGTAGAAAAGTCTGTTTCTGAACAAATCTAAACACATACTAGAAGTAAATTTAAAATTTAAAAGTTAGGGTTAGCAAAAATAATAATAATCAATAGAATAACAAAAAAAATCGAAGACATTTGGGTTGAAAGGAAGATTGCAACAGGGGTTCACAGATGTACTATATATCTTAAAAAAAATTAATGTATGTATTTAGATTTGTTCACATATGTAGGCACAAACATTTTTTTCGTCTATAAATTTATCAACAAAAGCTTACAACGGTTGTTTTGAAGTAAAAACTTCAAACTTTAAAGGTTAAAATGAAACTTTTAGAAGTTCAAGAGTATGATTGAAACCAACCCATACGAGTAATTTTTATAACTTGACCTTTAAATCATTATGTCTCTTGTAAATTTAGAAGATATATGTTTATTGTTTTTCGGGTACACTCAATTATAGAGTGACACAAGAGAGTTTAATGGAGCGTTTAAATATCAATATGCAGCAAGTTTGTCTCCACATCGACCAAGAATGCAGGCAAGAGGACAAAGAAACCCTTTGTTTTTTATATTTCGTCGCTTAAATTATAAGTTTAGTTTCTGACAACTCTAGAAATTTTGAAAAGTGTTGATATGTCTTTCAACTTGCGATTTTATGTCTAAAATGTTCATGAGATTAAGATGGAGTAAAAAACACTTTCAGTCCCTACTTTCACGAAAGTAACAATTTAGTCCCTAAACTTTAGTTTGTAACGATTCAATCTATGTGCTTTCAATTTTATAACAATTTAGTCTCTTAACTTTAGTACGTAACAACTTAATCCTTGTAATTTCAAATTTGAAACAATTTAGTCCCTAATGTAAAAAAAATCATCAAGATTAGATGTCAATTTTTATTATTTATGATGTAAACTACATATTTTGTAAAAATATCGAGTCTTTAATTAATTTATCGGTTTATTTATGCAAGAAATCTTATTCAATTTTAATATTAATTTCTATAATAGGGACTAAATCGTTACAAACTTTAAAGTATAAGGACTAAATTGTTACATAGTAAAATTCAGGGACTAAATTGTTACAAAAATTGAGAGTATAAGGACTAAATTGTTACAAATCAAAGTTCGAAAATTAAATTGTTACTTTTATGAAAGTTTATGGACTAAAAGTGATTTTCAACCTTTAAGATATCGAATACAATTCTTAGACCTTCAATTTTGTATTTAATAGTTTTCTAACATGCCATTGACCTATTTAACACAAAACAATGAATGAAGTTCAAAGACTAAAAATCTATTATCTAGACAACTAAATAAATCCTTACTTCAAGACTATTATTTGACTTGAAACTCAACTATAGGGACACATAGCAATATATATGTATATGGTATTATATAGAAGATTAATGTCATCAAATCCATATTTGTTTTTCCCTTGCAAATTCTCATATAGAAATGTATAGGTTCTCATGTTTAAGGAGAAAAATAGCTTTCACTAATGAATGGATGAATGATAATATTTGTACAGAGTGTTGGCTGTCCATGGAACTGAAGATGAATAATCCCAGTCGATGATGCGAAAGAGCTCGATAAGATCATCTCTAACCACAAATTATACATTTTAGAAGGAGCAGATCACAACTTCACAGCACAATTACATCAAGTAGAGTTAGCCACAGTAGTTTTGGACTTCATCAAGGCATCCCTTCAGTAGGACAAAGAGACAAATAAGGTAAACTATGATATGCCATTGACTTGTAAAAGCTCAGTCTCTCATCCTCTGCAGACAAGTGAATTGATGAATCATATTCAAGATTTTACACATCCACATGAAGAGTGATATCTGCAAACTTTGGGCTTAATGATGCTACTAGTTTTTTTATCTATGAAATAAACGTACGACCTTACTTAAATAAGATCTGTTCTATAAATAGTACAACGGTGTCCTTGAGTTCTAAAAAATCTATGAAATAAATGTCATAACCATTACTTCGGGGTTGTGAACTATATTGCAACAAGCAAATGTTCTTCACCTTTTTAGTCCATGGTTTTTGTTCTTGGGGTCCATCCTAATCTCCTAATAATAAACAATTATAGTTAACCTTTCCACCATTGCTAAAGATCTCATATTGAAAAAATTAAAGAAACCTCACAATCTTAATAAGATAGATGGACTACTCATCCTCATTGTCAATTGGCTTTGAGATGGAACCCATGTTATCCCATATGGTATTAGAGCACATAAACACAAGCAAGTATTTAGTCAAATAAAAAAAATTGGAATCCGATCCAAGAATGATGAGCCCAAAAGAGGCACCATCTTGAAGGGCATGTTGAGGATCCCACATTTAAAAAAATCAAGGGATCTCACAATCTTAATAAGATAGATAGGTTACCTCATTGCTAATTGGCTTTGAGATGGAACCCATGTTATCTAATACCAATCATATTAGTGCTATAATAAATCCAATACTGACTTCCATTTGTTGTTCAAGGCTATAAGTGTTATATATATAAATTTTGTTGTTCAAGACTATAGGTGTTATATGTGTAGGGTATAACAAACGTAGGTTTCTTCTATGGTTTCTTTTTACCTGTGCATTATAACGATAGCTGAAGGGTTAAGTGGATCGGATTAGTTAGTTCAACTTGATCATAAGATGAAACTAGTCAATCAACAAATCAAACTGGTAGAGTAATTATTATTTAATGTGAAAATGAAGAAAATTCAACCTAGAAATCCATGTTAACTGAAGCAATTAAATCAACTTTTTGATTGGATTTCTTGGTTTTGAATTTGATCAAGAAATCTTGAAAAAAGGCAGTCCTCAACCCCATCCTGAATCTTTAAGCAAATTTGAACAAACAGATGCATGTTAGCCCAAAACAATTAGACCGAACGTAATATTGTCTTAAATTTACAGTATCGAGGGCCAAATAGCTATTTCTGTCTATATGGCAGGGGCTAGACATGAAATTAGTTTATCTAAGTTGGCTAGGGGAAATAAATTATGATATTGACGTGGCAAAAGCAGTCGCACATGTTCATCTCTTGTGATATCAAAGATGATCTTAACAATATCTGGATCTACTAATAATGTTAGGATGTACTTGTACCTTTGTCTTGAAACATTGTTGGTTTCCCAAATAAAAGGAAATTTGTACTTCACTGCTGCAAACATAAGTCAGCTCTTAATGCCATGGCTAGTTGTCGGGTTTCAAAGCAATCTACAATTGGCATTGCTGCCAAAGAGATCCAAGGACATCTTGATATCTGGACACATGACAACACTTCAGTGTTTCACAAGAAAGAAGCGTCAACCTTTCAAGAGCCATTTCCCACTTCTCCTTTCTTCCTGAACTCAGAAGTAACACAAATCAGACACACACACAGAGAGAGAGAGAGAGAGAGAGAGAGAGAGAGAGCATGGTGATCTTCGGTCTAGGTAGTATAAATCACCACATTACTAAAGTTAAAGAAGTCACTTCGTACCCGTTCAACATTCAGCAGCTCAATTTTTTCCTCCAAATCTAAAATATGGTGCTTTAGTGCCTAGCAAAGGAGAGGTGGTACATATAAGGCAACAGATTACATAGTCCTGGAGAACATGCAAGTTCAGTATTAAATTATAAAGTTACCTCTCGTCTCTGTAGTTCAATCGATCGAGCCAATGCCTGTCTTCTTGTCAACATGTTTTTAGGCCTCAGTGCATCAGGACGGGTATAATTTTTGCCACGATAAACAATAATTTCGTAGCCTCTAGTAGTTTTATCCAAAGAAATCACCACTCCATCGCTCTCTGCTTCCAGAGAGATTGCTATGTGTTTGACTTGTTGTAGAGTTTTTCCTCTCACAATTATCTTTACTAACTCTCTGAATTTCCAATGCAAGTGCATGTTCTCAATGGTGCCATCATAAACACCTCGCCTCCCTAGAAGAATGATTATTCGGTCACATAGGAAATTCTTTCCGCAAGGAAAAGTTGATATTTCGAATAAGGATAGATTTGTTTTTTTACCTAAGAGCAGATATGGTTTCATACTGAGACCAATCTTACGGAATAAAAGTCTTTCCTCATCTGTTATGGTTTCCAAATCAGTGGGAAGATCTGCTGGTTCTTTCTTCCCCTGCAATTTTGCTATAATCTTCTCGGCGTTTTTTACCTTCCCTTTTGCCTGTATGCACCATTGATCCACAGTTAAAGATACATTTCAAGCCAGAAATTTTAGTATCACAAACAATCCTTTCACCTCTACATGTCATTTAGTGCATTATGTTGCTTACAAGGGCTAGTTTCTTCTTGTGGTATTCGATTAGAGAATCAAGTTTTGCTAAAGCTGAATCTTCTCTCATATTCTCAATATCTTGACCACTTCGTTGGCTTCCCCAGCGAGAAGTTGCTGCAATGGTTTCTGCAAGTGTTCCAGCAACCAATGGAGCATTTGAAGCTTTCACTTTCGACTCAACTGAGGTTGAAGCCACCTGTCGTACCTGCTCTTCAACATCTTGCTGACGATCTGCTAGCTTCCGCCTTTCTTTCAATGCTTCCGTGATAGTTGGTGGTAGGTAATCGTTGCCCCTATAGAAAACAATATATTCCTTGTTTCTAGAGAGTAGCGTTCCTCCAGTCAATATCTGTGTGCATGAATTATAAACTTAATTGAAAAGAAGAAATAACAGTCTAGGTAATGATTATATACTGAGGCAAAATACAGCTATTCAAACTTTTTAGTTCCCAAGTTCAGCAAGGTTTCAAAATGAATCAGATGAGTGTTAGTATAACTATAAAGCCATGAACAAAATAGAAGTTCTTAGAGCAAGTAGATCTAGTCTATTGACAAAATAAACAGGCGAAGATGATATTAAGCTTTCCAAAATTTGAACAAAATCAAGTTTGACTTCTCCAGAACATAGAAATGAGAAGGCAAATGTAAATGATGCATCTCTGACAACTATATATCCATTTAGTACAGATGACTGCAGTTCATCAAAGTAAACCTTAATGATTAAAGAATGCCCACAGCACCCAAAAATTACGAAATTTTAACAATAACTCACCTGGATAAACATTCCAAAATCTTCAAAAAAAAAAAACAAAAAAACAAAAAAAACAAAAAAAAAAAAAAACAACTGAGCTACAAACATGTGCAAATACTTTTTTTCCCTCAACATGATATTTGCATTTAGTTTTCACAAGGTTTCAAGTTCAACAAGCATCGATTATTATGCCTCACCTTGAGTTCTTCTGCCATCCTCTCGTTCCGTGTATTTTCTACACCTCGTTTTATAGCAATCTTTGCAATTGCACATTTTCCCCATAGCTTCACCATAGCATTGGCCAAACCTTGCAGTTGTCTATTCCTTCCTGTGAGAATCAAATAAAAGATTTTAACAAGTATATTATTACCAACAAAACGTATGCACTTGCATCCAATAATATGACTGTACCTAAAGCAAAATGTGGAGGCATTTTTCTTGCAAGTCTACGAAATATCGTCACCTCCTTGTTCCTTAGACAATGCCTTACCCCATAAGGCAGAATTCTAGTTGGAGGTTTGTATCCCGGAACTATACCAGGAAGCAGGTCGGCATCAACAGGCACTGGCTCACAGCCAGACCAATCTTTAAAACGCGGACCTATCTCATCTAACAAATGGTTCAGATCACTCAACTCCATAAGTTCCTTTTTAGATAACGTCTCGGTGTGCTTCGAAGCACCAGAAACAATTGTACTCATAGTTTTGACTCTCTTATGTAACTCCTCATTGCGTGTTGGATCATCATATTCTACGTTCTTTGAACCATCCAATGTATAACTTTTAGCTTGATTTTGTTTTGCATAAGATTGAACACAAAGCAGGTGGTATGTCATTCCCCTGTACAATACTATCATGCTACCCGACCTCCATATGACCAATCCGCCAGTTTTATTCTGATACAAGCAAAAAGGCATTCTCATGTGAGGCACTGACATAATTAAACTTGTTTCATTTAGTTTTTGAAAATTAAACCTATAAACAACTCTTTCTCCTCTAAACTTCTTGCTTTGTTATCTACTTTCTACCAATATTTTCAAAACTAGTTTTCAAAATTTTGTTTTTTTCTGAAATTTGGCTAAGAATTTAAGAAAGATGAAATCCATCATAAGAAATTGCGAGAAAGTAAGCTTAATTTCAAAAACCAAATCGTCCTAGTAATTCAAATTTAAGATAAAAAACATACTGAACTTACTGCAAGAATCCGTAAGCTATAGAATTAGAACAAAAATGATTTGACTTTTAAAAATAGGATACACAATCTGACCTCTAATGTCTCGTGTGCCCTCTTCATGTTGACAGTAAGAGGCCCTTCAAATTTCAACTTGACAACTTCATCTACTTTCCACTTCTCATGTATAGTACCCAACAGTTCTTGAGTTATACCGGCAACCCCCACTTCGATTCTCTCCACCATTCTCAAAGAAATATTCCTCAGCCTCTGCAATTCGTGCTGAGGAAGCATCTGCTCAGCCAATAATGTTTTACTCCTTCTCTGAGCTGCTTCTCCAGAATCCATTCGCGGCTCTCTCTTCCATGGTAAATCAACAGAACCATTGTTATCATTATCAGAACTGACCGAATGTACAAAATTTTTGCTCAATGGTGAACGTTTTCCAGTAACCGGCAGAACTACAGGATCAATTTCCGCCTCATCTTCCGAAAATTCGTCTGAAATTTCATCAATACTTCCACCAATTTCTCCACCAGAACAAGAAACATCGTCAAAACTTTCCGTACTTGCGTGGCGATTACTTGTATCATCAGTAGAGATTTTGGATATCTCATTGATCACTTCAGCTTTTGGCGTTTTAGGTTCGAAATCAAACTGCGAATTTCTGGATTGGCTGCCGTGAGCCCAAGGGGCTGAAATTGGGCGAGTTATAGGAACCGATTGAGTTACATCAGTTGTTGACCCGCGAATTGAAACAGAAGTTTCATTGGCAATCCGTTCTTCCTCTTCTGCTTCCTCCTTGTCCTCCTTATGCTGTCTCTCTTGTTCTTGCTGCTGCCAGGGGAACGTATCTCTTGAGGAAATGGGTTTTGTGGACCATTTATGGTGAATTTGGTCGAGGAAGCTAGGCCTGGGCTTCCGCTTCTTCTTTATTTCGAAATCCACTTGGATTCGACGAGGTGGTTGGGTTTCAACTTGAATTGCGTTGTTAGAACAATGAATTTTGAATCGAAGAGGTGTGAAAACGATTGAAGATGGGATTTCAGAATGGCGAAGAAGAAAGCAGAAGGATGGCGAAGAAGAATGCAGAAAAGAAGAAGGAGAAGAAGAAGAAGGATTGGATAAAAATGGCGAGAGCGCCATGGCGACGGGAAGCTGAAGCTGAAGCTGAATTTGTTACATTCCGCCGAAATTATCAATTGAAAAATAAAATTATTATAAACAACTAAGAATATCAAATTATTCATAAATATCATAAAATTTTGTCCTTTTAACAAATTTATCCGTATTTATTCGGTAGAGTGAGACATTCTACCAATTAAAAATAAAATTTGCTATATATAATTATTTTCGACTATTTTTTTATTTTTAATAACGTCTTTAAAAAATGATTTTTCTATTAAATTATAAAAAAACTAAACATAGTTAAACATTACTTTATTACTCGTAACGACCTAGTCTTTTTCCTATTATATATAATAGTGTATTTTTATTTTATTTAATATAATTTAATTTTAAATGATTTGAGTGAAATATTTAAAAATGTAATTTTTTTTAAAATGAATTGAGATAAAAAAATTATTTTATCGTAATTATTTATTTTGTTGAATGTTATATTTAAAAATATTTTCAATAATTTTGATTAGAACGTCTTGTATTTATAAAGCTCAAATATAATTTTAACATGGATTAGTTTTAATCTATAACATTGATTAGAATAATAAGTACATCGGTAATCGTTATGTTATTTAATACAATGACGGTTTGCTTCCAAAATTTCAATTTTGATCAAATTAGATCATCAAATTAAAAGCTAATAGAATTGTTCAATTATGATCCGATTGAGTTGTGTGTTGGTGATTAAAAGAGGGTACTTTTGAAATTCATTAAAAGTTAAAAGGGCAACATTGACCAAAAATATATATTTTTTAAGATTCTAGCTTTTTAATGTATTATAAATATTAAAACTTATAAAATTACTATAAAAATAGTGTTTGGGATGTTGAATTGTTATATAATAAAAAATGACATGTAATTTTTAAAAAAATTTAAAAGTATAGAAACTAAATTATTAATTATTAAAATTTATGTCTAAATTATTAGAAATTTAAAAAGAGATACACGCCATAACTAAAATTTAACAACCCAACGCTTACCGGAAAGGACATTTTAACTCTGTATTTTATTTTTAAAATACTTTTGAAGTTCCAAAACTTGTAAATAACACTTTTAAACTAAAATAAAGGTTTAAAAAAACTCTTACGTTAATTTTTTAATCCAACCCTTAATATATTTTGTTTAAAAAAATATTCATGAACTCTCCGAAACGGCAGATTTTAATTATTTTATTTTATAAAAGAAGAAAAAATATTTAAATTTCAAATTTTTAAGAGTGGAAAAGAAAATTTGTAGGATACTTTTTTTAAAAAAAAATACAATGTAAAGATAGAAAATGGTAAATTGCAAAAGCCACTCCAAGAGTTAGTTACAATTATACTCTTTAACTATCTATTTTAAAAATTGAGCCCTTAAACTTAAATAAATGTTAAAATTAAGTCAAATTAGAACTTCAACCTTATATAATTGTATAAATTGTAACATTTGTATAAGTTTGAGGATTTAATTTATATCATTTGTGGGTCAAATTCCTACAATTATAATAAGTTTGAGGGCCCAATTTTAACACCCGTAAAACTTTAGGGGCTCAATTTTTAAAATTGAAAGTTTGAGGGTATAATTGCAACTATCACCATATTTCAATGGTGGTTTTTGTAGTCCAAAAAAAAATTAAAGAAATGCACCACTTAAAAGTTAAAAACTCAAACTCAAAACCAAACACTTGTTTATGGAAAAGGGCACATTGCTTATTGCCAATTTGCTAATGAACACATTTGTTAATAATTTGGTTATTTGAAGAGGCAAAACTGCCTATTTTAATTGCCTCAAACTTTAATTTTGGAACTACGATATCTTTTTAATAAGTTTTGAAATTAATTTTCTAAACTTTTAATTATTAAATATAAAAAAAATCAATAAAATAGTTTGAGTCCACCATAAATTCTTTTTTCTTTTTGGCATAATCAAATCATTCTATAGATTTCACGTCTCATAAGCACTGAGTGCCATGAAACACACAAAATGACACACAAAATGAGTGTGTCAATTCTTAGATTGTCCCATGGTATGAACTTGACTCATCAACTATGTGCAACTGCAAAGCCACTATAGTATTAAAAAATGAGGAAAAGAACTCCTATGCACAAGTGTGACGTTTAAATTTGGGTAAAATAGGTTTATAAAATTTGAGTTAAGTGTCTGTTTGATCTTGAAATTTGAGCTAGTAGTTGATGTTTCATCTACTATGTTAGAATTAATGATTTAATACTTAAATGTTTGTTGATGTAACATTTAATTTAAATAACACTAGTGATAGTTATTATAACAACTTAATGATGAGCAAAGTGGGCTTACTACATAAAATAAGAGCATGCAAACAAAAAGTTAGACGAGGCAGACAATTAAAAAACATTTTAAACTTGTTTTGTTCTTTTCTTTTTTTTTTTTTTCCACTAGACAAGCAAGTCATTGTCTCACACTACCATTTAGTAAGACTTTGGTTAAATTATAAGTTTAATTTATGAATTTTTTTAGATGTTTAGTATTATACTAACGTTACAACTTTTTCTTCTACGAAATGTTCTCGAACATGATGATTTTAGATAACACTCCCAAATATAACTTTATTCGGACGATGTCGTTGATCGTCTGTTATTTTTGTTTTCAAAATGATGAAGTTGTGTTGAACCTTGTTGCATCATTTGATAGAGAAGGAATCACTTTCTTTCGTTTTGACTTTTTTAGCGATGGGTATAGTGGCTTTGTGTTGCATTCTTAAAGGTTGTGTCTTTTCCAGTTAAAAATAAAAATAAAAAATAAAAAATAAAACACTAGGAAAAGTATATTTAAATACAAAATTGAAATCATTAGTTCATAATGTTTAATAGTGATCTTAACATCAACAAAAACATTTTAAGCATATAACCAAACCAAAGAAACTTGGGCATGAAAACATGCTTTTGAAAAAACATAACCGAAGACATTTGTAGTTTTATTTTCAATAGTTTTCATAAAAAGTGTTTAAATGCAAATGACTTTTTGAAAAACATTTTTTCCTAGGCAATCCGAATAAACTTTACTCGTCTTCCCTTATATACCTATGATCATCCTCCCATCTACCTAATGCAGGACTTTGATCGCACTTTTAACACAACATATATATGCATAATAAAAACCATAACCTACAATTTGACATAAAATGTCATAAAAAGCCCTAAACCCCCTTGATAGCTTTTTTAAAAAATAAAAAAAAAAAATTATGCATATTACATTCAGAAATTTCACTAATGTGAAAGTATATTGCAATTTTGTAGTTTGTATGGAACAAGAATATTTTGTCTACCTCAAGTATAATGGTTATATGTAAAAATTGTAAAATATAAGGTTTTAAGTTGACATCTCAACTGAATTTTAAAATTTTGAAAAAAAAAAAAATATATATATATATATATATATATATATATATATATATATATATAATTGAAGGGTTAAACAAAAAGTTAAGCAAACAAAAATTACCACTAGAAAATTATACTTTTTTAGATTGCAAAAAACTCCATCTTTGATACCTCTAACTTAATTACTCAACTTTGCACCTCAAACATAGACTTCTATCTCCGAACTAAATAACTTTGCACCTCAAACAAACATAGACTTCCTAACTTCAAAGTCATTAACTTAGACCCCATTTGGTAACCATTTAATTTTTTAAAACTAAGCCTCTTTTAGACCCCATTTGATAACCATTTAATTTTTTAAAACTAAGCCTCTTTTTTCCACGTCTTACATTGATTTGCTTCTCTCTTAATTACAATAGTTGAACTTTGTCAAATTCCAAAAACAAAAGCAAGTTTTTAAAAGCCATTTTTTTTTTCAAATTTTGGCTTGGTTTTTTAAACAATTGGTAAGAAATAGATAACAAAAGAATAGATTTGAAGGGGGAAATAGTATCTATAAACTTGATTTTAAAAAACAAAAACAATAAATGAAAGGATTACAAAAGAGGGCCTTAATTACTCAACTCAACACCCTAATAGTCCCTAAAAGGTTGTTTGGAGGCCATAATGGAATGGGTTTACAATGTAATGTAATGTAATTCAGAACCCATGTTCAAATTGAACGTTTTTTTGCTCGATTTGTAGTACCAAATTGATTTTGTTTTTGCAATTTTCAACTTAACCATCTTTTCCACCATTTTTTAGTTTCACGGATTCCATTTTTATTCCACCCTAAATTCCTCACGTATTCCAATACCTCCCAAATTCTCTAATTATACTTTAAGTGGTTTCTACATTTAAAAAAAAAAAAATTAAACAAAAAACTTTATTTGTTGTTTTCTAAATTTTTACACAGCTTTCTTTGATTTTTACTTTTTATTTTTTTAAGAAAGAGAAACAATGAACAAGGCACTTAGCCAAAACTAAAAACAAAAAAAAATAATAAACAATACTAAATAACCTCTAAAGTACTCATATAGAGGACTACGAGTAGAAACTCCTTTTTCAAGATCTAAAATATATACATGGATCAAAAGTGCCTTTACAAAAAAGTATCCAATCACTTTCGTAGTTTTAAAATCATTTTAAAATGTCTTTAACTATATTAGTCATAACACATGCACGTGGTTTAAAAACTTTATTATATTAAATAGTAAATATCTAACGTAAAATTTAACAATAATAAAATAGATGATGACTAAAATTATATATTTTTTTATTTAATTAATTTAAAATGAATACAAAATGCGTTAGATGCAATTAAAAATGTTTGAACCACAATTTTATAGAGTGAAATATAAAATGTTGAACGAATATAATTTTTCTAAATATTAGACATGATGTTTAAAGAAAATTAAAGTGATAAATTGAAGAAAGATATTTCCATTTATAATTTTAAATGGCTTTAATTATCAATTACTTTAATAGTGGTATACATGTAAGATTCTTTTTAATATCAAACTGTGTCATATGTACTAAAAATATTGTGGAAGTTCATATTTAGCTATTAATTTGTTGTCTTGATCGTTTTCAATAACAAAATTTAACAATTTAAAACAAATGAACTAATATTCAATTCTTTTAAATTTTAATTTAAATGAAATGAAAAAAAAAAATAGTAAAAATATAATTTTAGAACAATATAAATATGCATTAGAAAAAATAGGTAAATTATATTTATATATGCTTTAATGAGATATCAATAAACAAATTATTTCTTTTTAAATTCAGTTATGTAATTAATTTATTGAAAAAAGGAAAAAAACTTTTACAACAAAGACCAACCTTTTTAGGTCAAGTATATAATAAAAACAATAAATAAGCGTGTTTTATTCATTGTTAATCAATCCCAACCACCCAAATTTATTTTTCTCATACTACAAATTTAAAGAGAGAAACATAACCAAAGTAATACAAACCTTCAATTTCCCCATTCTCAATCAAAAAACCTCTCTTCATTGTCTTCCAACTCCACCATAAACTCTCTAGCTCCGCCGCGGCTGCCGCCACCACCACCGCCACGATACCCTCATGTGGACTTCCGTCGTCACATGGGTCACTCCCACTTCTCTCTTCATCCTCATCAACGTCGTCATCGCCACCATCGCCATCATTTCCCGCTTCACCGCCGATAAATCCCGCCACCATCCCTACGGTGGCCCCGCCCTCATCCGCCCCCCTTCTTTCCTAGAGAGAGTCAAGTCTTTCAACTTCACTCCTTACAACTCCAACTCTTACTACTATTCCAATCCGGACCCCGGTCTAGGTCCGAGTCTCGACCGTCCCGCCCGAACTCCGTCGATGTTGGATCGGCTCAAATCCATCACCCTCAACAGATCCGATTCAATCCGCCAACCGGAGACTCTGCCGCCAGCGGCAGAAGCCGCAGAACAGAGTCCGGAGAAAGCCCACCACGAGCATTCCGTCAGCCGGAGCAAATCCGAAAGCATAACCCAAGCTCCGACGACAAGCTTACGGCGGCGGTTGGAGAAATCCCTTAGTGAGAAGCTGCCGTGGGTGTCGTTCACGGCGGCGCAGGGCGAAACAGGGGAATTAGTGAAGGAAATCGAACGGCATCGTCCGGCAACGGCGAGAGCGGAGATTAGGGAACCAGAAACGAAAGAAGGCGGCGAGAAGGAGGAAGAGGAGGTAGATTTAAGAGCCGATGATTTCATAAACAAGTTCAAACAGCAGCTGAGATTACAGAGGCTGGAATCTCTATTGCGTTACAGAGACATGGTTGCAGGAAAAAAATAAAAAGGTCTTTCTTTGTCTTCTTCGTCTCGCCTCCGATCGGATTCCATTTCTCCTCTTCTGATTTTTCAAGAATCTTTGTGTTTTTAAACTTTCGATATGTGTGCTGGTTTGATTTAATAGCCTTCCTCGTTTGTATGGGACATATTCCCCGGACCGCCATTAATGAGAATGGCGGAAAGAAATGGGGTGTTACAAGAAACAAGGTTAAAATATTATTTTCGATTTATTTATTTAATTTTAATTAATGTAATGTGAATAAATCTTAAATTTATTCCTCCTCCATCCTAGATATTATTGAACTTTTCAAAAGAAAATTTTTGTTATTTTGAAAATATGTATATTATATTATGTTACATGAAAATTATTATTATTAATTAATCGCTAAAAATTAATTTTGAAGGACTAAATTTAACATTTATTGAAAGTATAAGGATTAAAATTAAACAATTAAAAATATATAAACTAAAATTAAACAAATTTCAAGGAAGAAATCTAAAATAGGATTTTTACTAAGAATTAAACTAAAATTAAACAAATTTCAAAGAAGAAATCTAAAATAAGATTTTTACTGAGAATTAATTATTTATTTGTTGACCGACAAACCTTCACATACACCTATTTAAATATAATCTATTTAATAATTCAATCATGACACATCACACACATATATATATATTTTTCTTCTTTTATAATTTTTTAAATATTTTTTTTGTAGGTAATTAAAGGAGTAAATGGTGCAATTCGACTATATCTAAATATTACTTTTAAAAAAATTATTAAAAGCATTGGTATACTTAAATTTATTATGATTTATTGTCTTATCAACTTAAGTTGCTGGGGAAATTTTCGAGTAGAAGTGATTTCACACAATTTTTTAAAAGAAAGTTGTGTAACGTTCGAGCATGAGTGACCAACTCCTTATCAATTCCGATTCATTTCAATATGAACAAAAATTTAATAGATTCAATTCAATTGACAAAAAAAAAAGTACAGAACACGGGAAAAGTATAGAGTAATGTTGAAAATTCTCTATATTCCTATAATTTTGGTTTTTTTTTCTTTTTAGTTTTTTGATTGATTGTTGACTTGACATTAATCTTAAAAGTGTTTTAGGGTAATAAATAAAAGGCCATTGTTGAATAATTAAATTGGTTTCAAATCCTTTTTGTAATCATAGAGTTAATTATCCAAAATTAGTTTGAGTGGAAGTCATTTTTGGTGAAGCATTCTTAAAATTAAATTTATACTAATCAATTAGTTTAAGTTTTTATTGAGTTAAATGACCATTCTTTTGTAGTGCTAATTTGTTATGGGGTGATCTATTGCTAATATACAATATCAATATGATAAAACAAACACGTAGGTGATATTTTAGCTTTATTTCAATCAACAATTGTTTTCATGCTCATTTGCTTTAGGTTTATCATTGGTATACTGTATAAATAAAATAAAAGTTAGTATGTAAGTGATATTTATTCATTTTTTTTATGAATAACTGCTTCCTTGCTTATTAATCATTTTTATGTCTATGGTTGAATTATGCCTATTAGTTTATCAGTAATAATAGACATGTAATACTTAAAATAGTCCTAGGAAATGTGATCAGTGTTATCATTCATTGATAGAATGATGTCTGTGAATGAAATACATTGTAATTGTAATTAAGTGAGAAATGGTATTAAAGGAAACCATGCAAAAGAAAGAAATTGTATTTTAAAAAGAAATCATATTTATAAAATATTCATAGTAATGTAATTGTTTGGATGGCTACCATAAAAAATAAATAATAATAAATCCGGTCGATCATTGTTGATTTTGATCGATCGGTAGTATTGATTTTTAAAAGGATCTACAGAATCAACCATATGAATTGTAACACCCCAAATCCAAGATTCAATTCAGCACCTTATGCCCCGACATTCTTCTACATTCCCTTTGACCTAAACCAACACGAATTCTTACGACATATTTTGTCCTCGCTCACATGATTCTTAAAGAAATTTTCAAAAGGTCACCTAACATAGAATTAGCCTAAACTAAGCACGCTTGATTTTGAAGTTTTTATTATTGAATCGGACCTTAACTTTTAATTCTTTTAAATATTTTTTAATAATATATTTTTGTATTTTTAAAATCTCTTTCATTGGGACGGAGCCATGGAGAAGAAGAAAAGCTTGTATTGTAACAGTGCTCGGCTCTCGTAAAGGGACTACGACTTCACATTGTCACAATGCCATTTGACCCCACTCCCGGTCTAGATCACAAATGGCTTTAAAGTAATTTCAGTTCGTCTCTTTTCTTTTCTTTCCTTTTTCTTTTTTTTCTTCATTCTTCTCTTCAATCTATTTATGTATAACGAACGAAGAAAGTGTCTTAAATTTTCTAAAAGTAATTTCTAATTTATTTTCTTTTTATCTTTTTTAGTTAAAGAAAAAAATTATATCACGACACACACATGTATATCGATATTTTCGTCCATATTTTTATATTTTTATAATTCAATGTCAATATAAGAAATAAATCACACACCAAATAAATAATAAAATTATAAGAATATGAGTATAATGTAAATAATATGCCTTTTAACTTGTTCATATAGTGTAAAACGTTGATATATTAATTTAAATAATTAAATAATTTTTATTTTTATAGTTCGAGCAATTTTCGTTAACATCTCATTTTGTCAATATTTCTATGACATTTTCGTAAAATTGAGATTTCAATTTTCATTAACATCCTCGTGTGTATATATGTATATGTCCAATCTATTATATATGTTAGTATAATTCATTTTATGATGTTGTACAGAAAAGTTATTTTCTAAAATTTTGGAGGAATAATATATGTTAATTATTTTAGAACTAATACATGTTAATTATGCTAATTATGATTCAACTATTCACTTTTGTTATAAAGATGACAAATGAATTAATTATGATATAATTTTCATGTTTATCTTTTCTTCAATTTATTATTATTATAAAAGGTTCAATTATTCAATATTAATCGGTCCAATCACAATAGAAAGTGAGAAATTGATTTTTGGGAATATTATTATGCCACCACATATTTATATATTGTGACGTTTTTTGATGACGACGGTTCTTGTCTTTATATATCTGTCCGTACTCGTGCACTCATATTCCACTTCCACATAAATTGTTAATTATTTTATGTGTTCCTTCTTAATTCTTTATACATATATTCCTTTAACAAAATGTTTGCTTATTATAAATTTTAAAAAATATGTATAATTTATATGTTCATGGTTAGTGTCCAAAATGTCACGTGTATCATAATTACGCAGTTATGGTGACCATATATTTTCATCTGGCAAGTAGGTGGTATAAATACACACATGGATAAAAAAAAGAAAAATAATAAAATAAAGGATTGGAGAAATTTGAGAGATTTTAATTTTTTATAAAATTTCTTTTTCGTTTTCTTTTCTTTTCTTTTATTGTTTATTTATTCTAATTCTTCGGTATTTATGTTCTCGTTTTTTGTCATTTTGCTACTCGATTTCACAACACGTTATCAATACGAGCTCTTGCCGTTTTCCCATTGAAGATAGGTTCTGAAAGTATGTTATTTTTCTCTTTATTATAATTAGTAAATTAAATATTGTTTTGCATGTTTAGTATACACTAAATTTATAATATAAATACAATTCTTTGTGATAGTGTTACCATCACAAATCTTACAAAACTAAAATTCGCATCCCTTGACATCAATGTAAATAATTATTTGTCATGGGTGTTTGATACTGAAATACATATGGATGCTATGAACTTGGGAGAAACAATTAAAGAGAGGAATACAACATATATTCAGGAAAAAGCAAAAGCTATGATTTCCTTTCGTAATCATCTCCATGAGGGATTAAAGATGGAATGTCTAACAATAAAAGTTCCTCGTAACTAGTGGAAAAATGTGAAAGAGAGGCATGATCCCCAAAGAAGAGTTATTCTTCCTAAAGCTAGTTATGAATGGATACATATGAAGCTCAAAGATTTCAAATCAGTAAGTGATTACAACTCCGCATTATTTAAAATCAATTCAAATTTGTTATTATGCAGACAGAAAACTATTGACAGGGAGTATACGCTATGTTGTAAGTTCACTCGATGCTCTAATGCTCTATATTATATGTTTGATGCTCGATGCAAAGAAAATAAAAAAAAAAATGATGAAGGAGAAACGTAAAAAAAGGAAAAAAAGAAGAAGAAAACATATATATATATATATAAAAGAGAAGAAGAAATGCAACAAAGAGAAGAAGAAATGCAACAAAGAGAATCGAAGAAAAAAAAGAAAAAGGAAGATAGTGGGGATCGAGAGACGAGAGCGAGAGTCAAAAGCGGAAGTAGTATGGTGCCTCTGGATAACAATTTTGGGGTAGTTCGATAAATTCACACGACACTGACGCCAACAGAAGGCCATATTTCATTGAAAATCTGGGGGAAGCTAGATTTCATTTGGGCCCTTCAATTTGGGTCATCTATACAAATTTTCCATCATTTCACCTCAAAATTGAATTGATGTAAGTTTTGTTTTTTTACCATTAAAACCTTTCATTTCCAAGAAACCAAAATTGAAAAAAATTACATATATTTATTTGTAACTTCGTTTAAACCTTTTTCATTGAATTTTCACATCATTTTACCTCAAAATTGAATTGATGTAAGTTTTGTTTTTTTAACATTAAAACCTTTCATTTCCAAGAAACCAAAATTGAAAAAAATTACATATATTTATTTTTAATTCTTGAACCGTTTCCATTGAATTTTCACATCATTTCACCTCAAAATTGAATTGATGTAAGTTTTGTTTTTTTACCATCCAAACCTTCATTTCCAATCCAAGAATCCAAAATTGAAAAAAATAATATATATTTATTTTTTATTTCATTAAAATATTTTCCACTGAATTTTCACATCATTTTCTGAAAATTGAATTGATGTGGGTTTTGCTTTTTTTTTTTTTTTACCATCAAAAGTATTCATTTCCAAGGAAAAGACTTCGAAAAATTATACCTCCACCAAATCACTTCTTCCACACCCCTCTTAAATCTCAAGTTCTCTAATTTTCTCTCATGCTCTATTTACTTGTAGAGTTCTTTCTCTTTTCTTTTTTCTCTTTTTTGTTTTCATTCTATTATGTTATGTTTAACGTTATGCTTTTTGTATTACTCTTATATTTAATGTTATGATTTTTATATTCTTATTATGATATATAAGTTTAATGCATACTATGATTTTTGCAATTAATTATTAACATTTGATATTATTTTGTAATTATTTTTCATTTCTTTACATAGATATTTACAATATACATCTACATGTTGTCTTATTTTATAGAAATCACGATTAAAAATAGTCAATTATAGTCTAATTAAGCGGAAATAAAAGTTTCATTATTTGATTATAATATTTTCTATCAATTTCTATAAAGTTTATCAAAAATTTCATCCATATCCATATTTCAAACCTTTAGATAATACTCTAAAATTTTTCTTTTCAAAATTGTCCTAATATTTTAAATTTTTATTTTAGTTTTTGTTGGTAATTCTGACAGGGAGATTCCTTTTCATGTGAATGTGAGACAGTGAGTGAAAAGGAAAAGGGAAATAAAAAACAAACTAGGCTTTCATTTAAAAAATCCCTCCTAATTTTAATGCTGATTTTTCTTTCTTTCTTTTTCTTTTTCTTTTTTTTTATTATTATTATCTTTTAAAGTTGAACACAAGGTATTTAACTTCGTCGGCCGTTTGGAAAACATATATAATTTTGTGAGCATAATATTAAATATATGAGATTTAAATATTGAGAATAAAAAAAAAATTTTACTGTTGACAATATTTACACATAATAAAAAATATTACAAATTTATTTGCGATAGATTACAACAAACCACTATCTATATCTATTATAACATAGATAGACATAAATAGTAATATATGGTTTATCACGGACTATTACAGATAGACAATAAAATTGTTATATTTGTAAATATTTTGATTTATTTTTCTATATTTAAAAAAAAAAAACTCTAAAAATAACAATATTTTATTTGAATATACTTAAGAAAGTTATGAATTTAAATAATTTATATACTCATTAAAGTTTAAGGTTTAAATTGTTATACTTATTAAAGTTCAAGATTTGAATTGATATTTTGAGTTTACATTGATATGATGAAAAGTTCAGAATATAAATTAATATTTGCCTAAAAAAAATTTAGGGTTCAAATGGAAGATCATTACGTTGAGACCATCATGTTTTTATTGGGCCTTTTAGCTGGGCTTCTCCACAAGTGAAAAATAGTCCAACAAATTAGGGAATTTAGAGTTTGGTACCTAAATTTCAGTTATAATAATTTTGAAATATGACTAATGATTTTTTTATTTAGATATATAGCTCATCAGTTATAGGTGGGATCTACACGTTATTTTTGGCCAAATTTACCTTCATAATATTTTTAAAGGACTTTTGTACTCTACTTATTCATTAACATTTTTATTTTAATATTTTCAAATTTTCAAAATTCAATATAAACTTCTCATTTCTACTGCAGGAATAAACAAAAAAATAACAAAGAAATTTAAAAAAACCAATAAAATTAGAAACAATATTCTTCAAACTCGAAGAAAAACCACATCCCATCAGAACGAAATCGTAAAAAATAGAAATTGTTACAAATTACAAAAATACTGTCTCAAAGCTTTTGACTAACTGGATAATACAAAAAAAATTTGATTAAGTTAGTCCACTAAGTTTAAAATATTTCTAATTCGGACAACTTAAAACTAGAGGGATAGGCTCCTTTTATAGCCATCACTTTTTTCAATGTTTACAATGTGGGACAAACTGTACTTTTAGTATTTTGTCAAAATCCAACAAGTACAAGCATCAAACTCACAAAAGTAACCAAAATAGTATTTAAGCCAAAATTTTAAGTAGTGCTTATTATGCTCGTAAATTTAACATATAGCTACACTGTAGTATAAATATAATTCAGATTTTTGTCATTTTTGATGGGTGGAAATTCCCAAAATTCATAAATGGAAAACAATAATTAAAATGAATAATTGAACATAGAATATTCTTTTAGGATAAATCAAATTACAATTTTAGTTCTAGAATAATTTTTAAAAGAAATTTAGCTTTACATTATTCCGAGTTAATTTAAAGAATAATGTACTTTTAAAAAATAATGAAAAAATAGGGTGGTTTAGAAACTAATGACAAAAATAGGGTGGTTGAGAAACATATTTGGGAAATGTGATGGTGAAATCGTGTACCCGGTACACGATTTCAGTGAACTTGCTGATAGGGCAGCTGGGTCCATGACTTTCGTCGAACTTGCCAGAGCGAGAGTGAGAGCGAGAACGAGAACGATAGTGAGACTGGGCCGCTAACAGAGACAAACATCCCATGATAGGTCCAACTGTCTGTGATCGGTGAGTATTTTGAAGATATAGCTGAATAGTGTTAGATGAACCATGATCAATATTCAACACTGTTAAAATAAACCAAATTCATTACAATATTAAATAAACGAAATACATTACAAAGTTAAATAAACGAAATACATTACAGTGTTAAATAAACCAAATACATTACAATGTTAAATACACCAAATATATTACATTGTTACATTGTACGAACTACTACATTACATTTGTTACATTATAATAACTATTACATTACAATGTTAAAATTACATTATACAAAACCAGGTATTTTACTTGCTAAACTATGAATGACTTGAAGATGAAGCACCTAAATTACGGAGTGGGCAGGTATGCTTGTTATGCCCTGATCCCTTGCATATCCCACATCGAACTTTCGTGCCTGCCTCGCGCCAATCCATCTCATTATGAATTCGCAAAGTTTTGGGTCTACCATGCTCCTTTAGTAAGTTTGCGTTAGGATGCACTTCCGTAAATGATAACTCTGGCCAATAGTCAGGGTGTTGTATTGGATGGAAGCGACATTCATAGCATAACTTTAAATGAGACAATTTATAGTATTCATCAATCAGATGCACGTATGACAAACACATGTAACTACAAATTGCAATTACATGAGAGCATGAAATCTTGAACGACTGCCACTTGTTATAAGAACAAGTCCCCTATTTCAAGCACACTACTAGTATGTTTTGGCCTTCGTAGGGAGAAACCATACTGATGCCAGTTTGAACTTCAAAACTTTGTGTTTCCCTGTCAACTGACGTCCCTGTATGTGCAGATGCTCGTTTCTCCCACCTTTTAAGCTTTCTCATGGCATATTCTGTGTACATGTCCCCACGATCGAGTGCTTCACATATTTCTTGTCTACGGCGTTCAAAGTATAAGATTGTACGATAGAATGACAACCTAACAATCGATGTGATCAGTAACATTCTAGCTCCTTTGAATACCCCATTCAAACATTCTGCATTGGTTGTCATCCACCCAAAGCGATACCCATTATCGTGGGATTGTGTCCATTTATTCAAATCGATATCAGAAAAATATTCAAGACATTCAGGGTTCAATTTCTTTAACTCTTTCATGTTCCAAATGAACTTACGTCTTTGGTGTTGATTTCCAGCCCTAGACACCAAATCTTTAAGTTGCTTTGATTTGTATTTGGAATTGAAATTACTTGCAACATGACATAAACAATAACGCTGATATGTTTTAGGTTTAGCCCAACCAATTTCCTCGTTGTTAATTGTCACAATGATTCCTCTGTGTCTATCCGAAATTAAGCAAATCCTTTCTCGGTTAGTAACATACTCGCACAATGCCCACAAAAACCATGACCAACTAGATGTATTTTCCCCTTCAACAATAGCAAATGCAAGAGGAAATATATGCCCATTCGAGTTAATAGACAAAGCAGTGAGCAATTTCCCTTTATACTTGCCGTAAAGATGGGTTCCATCTATTTGAATTAATGACATACAGTACTTAAACCCTTCAATTGCAGGACCGAATGCCCAAAAGACACGACTAGATATAGTTTTACCAGGCACATCAGACAGGAGAAAATGCCAATCTACTCGTGTACCAGGATTGTAATGCACAACAGCACTCAACCAGTACAGAAGTTTTGAATATGATTTCTCCCAATTGCCGAAGACTGCAACCAAAGCCTTTTTTCTTAGCTTCCCACACACGTCTGTATTTGACGTCATATCCGTACTGTTTTTTAAGTGCTTCTTGTAGTACCGCCACAGGCACACTAGGATCAGCTCTAACTAAATTTTGAATTTCAATGCTCATGAAATTAGAATCAAGTTGTGAATTATCTTGTGCCAATTCTGTGTATAAACAAGTATGATTCTCTCCAAGTTTAGTAATTTCAAACATCCCATGAATTTTGGGCCGACAAGCACGCAACCTCCACCTACAACCTTCATCCCATTGCTTGCATTGCACATACCAAATATCTTGGTTCGATTCTACCACAGATGTTTGCTAGTGTTCAGTCACACAATATTTTTTTACTGCCATTTGTAGGTTTTCTTTCGTATCAAATACCATTCCTTTTTGTATTATACTAGAGTTATCTGTACATTTTTCCCTTTCCTCCAAGGTTGATCCTTGTTCACAAACTGAATCAGTAAATTCCCATTCTATCGGTGTAAATATCTCTGATTGAACCAACTCATTTTCATTTTCTATATTTTCTTATTCTCCAAACAATTCATCAATTTCCAGCTTCAATAATAACTAAATCTTCTGGACGAAACGACATATTTAAATTTGTTTACAACTGTAAAGGTTAAAAAGAAAAATTAGTCCAAATCTACCCAAAATTATAAAACTCGTGGACCCGGTCCACGAGTTTACTACCCAACATAACTAATTTCTCACCACATTATTTACCAATAATTATTCCTATAACAATAAACGCCGAATAACAATCAACACTAAAAGCTAAATTTTTAAAATTATAAACAGAATAAACTATTTGATAAAAATGTCTACACATAGAAATTTATTCGATTTATTAAAAATGTCTACATATACAAATTTATTCATGCATGCAAAACAAAACTTACAATCTATGCATATCTATCATATAACTATTGCATATTTATAAGATAATTAGAAAGAAAAATGTATATGCATACGTATATGCCAGCGACGGCGGCGGCGGCTGAACTAATATAATATGTTAGATTTAACAAAGAAAGAGTGATGAAATGGTCGAAAAATCGATATCCATATACATACCTATGTGACAGCGATAATGTCGACAAACGATGGACAATGGACAACAAAAAACGTGCAAGATGATCGGAGAATGAAGAAACGAAGAGATTTCCGGCGGAGAGAGAGGAAATGGGCAGCAGCAACGGAGGAGAAAAAGGAGAGAAATGAGGAGTGAAATGAGAGAAATGAGAATTGTTTGAGAAAAATAGGTGGCTGGGGAGAATAAAAAGGAGGGGACTCGTGGACCGGGTCCACGATTACTGAAATCGTGGACCCCGTCCACGAGTTCGATCAAACCTGCATGCATGCAGCAGGCTGATGGGGTGGCAGCGTGGTAGTGGGGCAGCAGGCTGGCAGGAGTACACGATTCCACAACTCCAATTTTGGTATTTGTTTCCCACCCACCATATTTTTAAAATTATTTATTAAAAAAACATTATTTTTATAAAAAAAATTCACGTTATTCCATTTTTAGGCTTTCAATTTATTTTTCAAACTTTCAGTTGTGTGTCAAAAAAAATTTCAAATAATTTTTACATTTTATAACTTTATTTAAACATATTGTCTAAATGGACTCAAGCTTTTCAATTTTGGGTTTAAAGAATTGGAGTAATTAAAAAATATCAAATAATTGAAATAAAATTGAAAGTTGTAAGAACGTGTCATAAACATTTAACATATCAAGAATCAGATAAAAAATTGAAAATTGAGTGATTATTTATGACTATCTACTGCGGTTGGATAACTATTTAGTTTTTCATTTTTAGTTGTTGCAAGATTAAACTTAAAAACTTATAAACATGTCTTTTACTTATTGATTTATTTATGTTGTTATATCTACCTGTTAAGAGTGCTAAAAATTTAAAGGTTTAGTTCATGATATAAAATTTGTAAGATAATCAGCACAAATTTGAAGAACTAAAAATTTAAAATTAAAATATTTATTTTTAATTTTTAAAATTAAGTTTAGAAAACTATGTTCAGTTCACATGTTTTTTTTAATTTTTTTTACTTGTTTGCTATATAATTTTTTTAGCTATTTCAAAATTTAAGGAATGTTTTAAAAATAGAGAAAGTAATTTTTGTTTTTAAAATTTAATTTAGACCTCTCCTCACCACCTATAAAAATAGTATAGAAATTGTGAGAAAAAGTATAACATTGGACAATTTTTTTTGTTTGTTTTAACTATTTAATTTTTGAAAATCAAATATATAAACTAAACAACAATTTTACCTATTGTTCAGTATTTTTTAAAAGTTAAAATTTAAAAACTCAAAATAGTAACTATTAAAAATATTAGTTCATGTTAAAGCGAGCTTAACTAAACGGTGATTGAGATAACTTTTCATTTTAGTGGTGGAATGTTCGAATCCCCCCATCTCCAATTGTTGTACTAAAAAGTTATATTAGACCATAACATGTATTGTTTATAGTTCTTTTAAACATAAAATAACATAAGTTTAAAAAAATTATAATTAATATATTAGATAATTATTTGCATTGTCTAACTTGAATAACTTTAACTATTTGAAGAGAAAAAGTAAAATAAAAATTTATGAAAAATTAAAAGGTAAATTATGTGGTTGTACGTTCAAACATATCTTTACTATTAGGTATATATCTCCACCGACATGATGTTGACTTGAATAGTTGTAAGTGAAAAAATTAATTATTTAAGAAAAATGGTGAAAAACAAAATTTTTTTTATTAAAAAAATCAAATAATTATCAAATTAGTAATTTAGTCCCTGAATTATAATTGGCAACAATTTTATCACCATACTTTCAAATTTGTAACAATTTAGTCTCTAAATTTTAATAAAAAATGATTTAGTTATTTTACTTTACATTGTGTAACAATTTAGTCCTATCGTGAATTTAGTGTCAATTTTTATTACATAATGATCTAATCTTTATAGTTTATAATTAAATTTAATTTTGATTAGTTTATCAATCATAAACGTATAAAAGATTTCATTAAATTATATTAATATTATTTAAGATAGAGATTAAATCATTATAAATTGTAAAATATACCGACTAAATCATTACCCATCACTCGTCAGAATTCATAAACTAATTTTGTATAAATTTAGAACTACCAAAACTGATACTAACAAAAGCTTACTGAATAGAGTTCATGAATTAAATTATTACTCTCCCGAAATTCATTAATGAAAATAATCTTTTAACTAAGAAAAAATTGACCGAATTTGTTTAATATATATTGTTTATATTTGTGTAAAATTATAGAAAATAGGATTCTAACGTAATACCTTTTCACTGTTCATTCCCTCTCGAATCTCATTCTCAGGCAACAAAGCAAAGAGAGCGAAGAAAAAATCTCTTTCGCACCAAAAACGGGGCGGAGAGACTGTTCTTGAAGAGCTTTAATGGCGGAGAAACCCCAACCGGTGCGCGTTTTGTACTGTCCGGTCTGCAGTTTACCGGCGGAATATTGCGAATTTGGACCTGATTTCGAAAAATGCAAGCCCTGGTTGATCCAAAATGCTCCTGACCTCTATCCCGATCTCCTTAAAGGTTCTTTTCACTCTCAAACCCTAATCGCAAGTCTTAGTCCATATCCGAGTTTATTGATTGACATTTCTTTGTCTGTAGAGGCCAATGCGAAGGAAGCTGGCGAAGTTTCTAATCAACTGCAGTCGACCAGTATCTCATCTGCTGCTGGCGATGGAGCCGCTTCTTCAGGTTAACTTGCCAAAAATTTGTTTATGTGTGCGTTTGAATCTATATACGTATAGTTTCTCGTTTTGTTGTTAATATATGCTAGGTTCACTTGAATAAACTCACCACAATGTTAATGTTTGTTTCATGATTTTTATTATTTTAGTGAATTTTTCACCAGGCTAATTCTATTTAGTTCATTAAGAAGCCTATTTAGCATTGTAAATGAGTAGGGGTAGTGGATACTCTACATCCTCTGCAGTATTGTGTTTTGGCGGTACTTGTCTTGCACTTTTGAGACCCGGGGCCATTGAATAATTCCATGATTTGGTTATGCGTTGAAAGATAAAAATAAAATGATTATCATTTTGGGTAAGGTGTGATTGGTCTGCCAAAGAGTTTTTGGTATCGATTCAATTGTTTGAGTTTGAGCAGATTTAGTGTTTCTGATTTTGGAACTTTGCGGATAGTCGGATATAGAACATTTAAGACCAGTATATGCGTAAGTAATTGATCCTAAAATATACTGTTTGATTTAGTTAGTCAAATTTCTTTCATCTCAAAGGCATTGCATGGGGTAAATGCCACTGTTTTTCCCCTTTTGCCAATTGGTTCGCTTTCTCACCCTCTTCTCAAGGTAACGTTTGATTTGGTTTCTTATGTCTGACATCTTCTGATTGTATGGTATTTTAACTGACGTTTGCTTTTCCATTGTTGTGTAATAATAATTTTATATTTGTTTGGTCTCAACCTATGACTTGTAGCTCTATTCATTCTTTTCTCTTTTGGTGGAAAACTACAGGTCCTAAGCAAGAGGAAGTGAAACGTCTTCCTGGTGGCAAGATAAAGAAAAAAGTAATTTAGTTATTAAACTCAGTCCTGTTGTCACTAATCAATAAAACATTAACATGATGGAACTAATTTGTTGGATGTACATGTAGGATAAGCAAGAAGTTGTTATTGAGAAGGTTACCCGAAATAAGAGAAAGTGCATTACAACTGTAAAAGGGTTAGACCTTTTTGGTGAGCAATACTTCGTTTTCCATCTCTACTTGACATTTCTTCATTATTACATTAATTTCCAATAACAGTGTCTCTAACTGAATTTAGGAGTTAAACTAAGTGATGCTTCAAAGAAACTTGGGAAGAAGTTTGCCACTGGTGCCTCTGTGGTTAAGGTTATTAACTTCTGGTGCCATGACCTAAATATCTGTCTACTGTAGATGCCTCTCAATTTCTTATCATCTGGTTAATGTTTGGTTTTAGGGGCCAACTGAGAAAGAGCAAATTGATGTTCAAGGGGACATAGCCTATGACATTGTGGATTTCATTACCGAGACTTGGCCTGATGTAAGATTCTTATTCATTCATTCATTTATTATTATTTTTGGATAACCAGGAGTTAGAGCTAGCCTCCCCTGTACAATCAGGGAGAAAAGCATATACCAGCCTCCCATTGCATCTAAACGCATTGCATCACTGTACTTGAATGTTTGCTTATACCGTACCTTATATTTTTGAATTTAGTTTGGTTATTTCTAATATGACCTGCTCATAAATTATAATGGATGTGGTTAGTTTTAAAAAACAACGCTTCTCAACTTCTAGTTATAAAAATAAGGGTTGGTGCTTTTTGTTTTTTCTGAAATTATAATGTAAAAGGTCTATATGTTCAATTATATTTCTCCATTATCTAGCGATTCTATAATTTTTATCAATTTTATGGCATATTATTTAACTAAATAATAATAATAATAATAACAATAATAATAACCATCGTGGGTTGACCTAGTGGTAAATAGGGGACATGACCTTGATAAGGAGCTAAGAGGTCATGGGTTCAATCCATGGTGGCCACCTACATGGAATTGAATATCCTACGAGTTTACTTGACACCCAAATATTGTAGGGTCAGGCGGGTTGCCTTATGAGATTAGTTGAGGTGCGCGTAAGCTGGCTTAGACATTTACGGATAAAAAAAAAAAAAAAAAAAAAGAAACAACTTTATTGAAGTTTAGCTTTGAATCTAGAAATTTTATGTAACTGTATTTGCCATCCTGAGTTCTTAGCATTCATCTGTCACCACAGTCTAATGATTCTAAACTGTTGCTGTATGTACAAGAGACATCCAGTTCAGGACTTCAATGTTGAATAGGTTCCAGCTGTACTAATATAGCTCTAATGATATATATAATGGTATTATTAAAAACGGTACAGCCGTATAGGCAATTAGAGAGGGATGTACCTTCCTACGAGATCAAAGCCCTATCTTCTCATTAATTTGATCCCTGAAATTCCCATGTACTTGGCACTAGGGTACAATTCAATCGATAGTGCTGCATCATAACCACACCATTCTAACCATAAAACAAACTGGGAGATCGATGCTGGTCAGTTATTCCCCCTATTCACTCCAATATAGGGAAGGGCTCATCCCTATACACTCCAATATAGGAAAGGGCTCATAGTATCAATTGGAAGGTTACATTTTTTGTTTGGCAGATCATCCACGAAAGAGTTTAACTCTTTAGATCCACTTTTGATAAAGATGTCTACTTTGATGGGGCTCTTTGGTTGCATTATTTGTTGGACGACGGAGGAAGATCTTGATCATAATTTTTGGAGCTGCGACTTTGCTTGGATTGTTTGAAATTATTATTATTATTATTTTTTTTTGGGAGGTGCTTGGGTTTTTGTTTGCTACACATAGATGTTACAAGGTGATGATCGAAGAGTTTCTTCCCCCATCGGCCTTCTTGGGAGAAGGGGAGTTTTGTCACATGTTGGGGTTTGTGCAGCATTTTAGGGTCCGTTGGAGGAGAGGAGTAATAGGACCTTGAGAGGGGTTGAGAGGGGCCCTTGTAATGTTAGGTGCTATGTTCCTCTTTAGGTGTCATTGACAGAGTCTTTTTTGTAGTTGCTCTTTAGGTTTCATCTTACTTGATTGAAATTCCTTTCTATAGTTGGGATTGGTTTTTTGGATCCCATTTATTATTTCTTCTTCTTCTTCTTCTTCTTCTTCTTCATTTTAACAAAAGTTTGGTTTTTTGCTTAAAATAATATCTGGGGTTCTAGTCAATCTTGTAGTCATTGTCATGACATGTTTGCCCATTCAACCAAACATCAGACCTAGGATCTAAGATTATGACTGCCTTAGCTTCTCAACCTCCAACATGCAGTTTGGGGCAGAGGGTTGCTTGGGTTTGAATATCCAGCCATCAAGATTGTCCTTTTGAACATAGGTACTCTAATCTTTCCTTTAGTGCACCGGGATTCAGGTATTCTCATCCAATGCTGCACAATTCCTTTGCTCCTGTCTAGACGTGAGGGGCTGGTGTTGTCCCTCCCCTCACGTGCTACCTCAATTTTAACTTGGTGACAAAGTTCTCTATCACAAACAATTGCTCCATTTTGTCGGTCACATTTAGTGTCTTGTCATCTTGTACTGAATTGAACTCACTTCCATCTCTCCTGGCACCAAATTGGCTTCAACCAAATCATCTGTCTATGATTTATTGACATGCGAGGACATTCTATTTAGGCAGTTTGGGAGTGATTTTGAAAGGATTAAAAGCACTTTTTTCATGTTTAGAATCAACTCGAAATGTGCTTTTAATCATTCGAAACCAATTTATGGTTTTACACTTGTAAATACGTTTTTTTGCCATAAAAATTGATTTTGAATGATTATAAACATGATTGAAAGTGATTTTGAACATGAAAATCACTCCCAAACATGTGTGTGGTTGTTTTGAGAAAAACGATACAAGAAATCCAGGAGTCATGTTCTATTTACTTTCAACTAATTTTAGTTGTCTTGGTGTATGCTTTGTTGTGAGGTATTTGGGAAGAAAGAAATAATAGAGCAAGCTTTTGGAGGGAGGGACTGAGAGAGGATCTTTTGGTGTTTGGACCTGTTAGAGTATTGATATAATATTAAATTTACCTTCACTCATAAGCTTAAGCTTTTGGGTCAATTTGGTATAAGAGTAGGTCCTATGTTCGAACCCATGCAATGCCATTTCCTCCCTAATTAATATTGACTTCCACTTGTTGGGTCTTCTACAAACTTTGAGTCCATGAGTGAGAGGGGTGTTAAGTGTTGATATCATATTAAATTTACCATGATCCATAAGCTCAAGCTTTTGGGTCAATCTGTGATTTAACAAGTCCCTTATGAGAATGTGTCTATCTTTGGGCATTGGTGATCAGTTTCTTTTGTAATCTTGGTCTTATTCTAAGAAGCACGGACACATAGAGACATGACACGATATGACGATACATCAATTTAAAGAAAAATTAGGATACAGAAACATTGCTGATATCCTCTTTTTTATTATTTTTTTAGGATATATATAAATTTAACATAAAATACTAAATGTACTCCATTAAAAAAAGCATAAAATGTCAAGTTAAACAACAATCCTAGGAGATGAACCGTTAATGTTTCTTACTTTAGTTTTAGTTTTTGTCTTTTAAATCTTTGGTAAAAAGAATGGGCTTTCCTTTTTTCTCTTTTTGATCTTTGTTTAAGATATAATTGATTTAAGCTTTAAAGTTGGGTCCAACATAAAAGGTCAGACCATTTTCTTTAAAAATATTTTCCTAGGTGTGTCTCAATCGTGCCTCATGTCTGAAATTAAAAATAAATAAATAATTATTGGACGTAGAAATTTGCATGTCAGACATGTGTCTAGAGCGTGTCTGACACAGACACTCCCCCTAAAATGGAGTGTCGTGCTTCATAGGTCTTATTTTGCTTTGTTAACCCTTTCGTTAGAGTGCTCCCTTTTCTGGGGATTTCTTCTTATGGCCTTGTATTCTTTCATTATTTCTCAATGAAAGTTGGTCTTTTAAATATAAAACAAAAAAACTAATTTCAGATGTCTTGCTCTCCTCTAGTCTCTTCTTCCATTCCTTTGTTCTCCTACTAATTCCCAGATGTTCAATTCATATAACAAACTAGAGAGTTATTAGATTTTTAGCCTCGTGTATTGCATTTCTATGATCACATCAATGGCCTCATCTTACTAAAGCTCTTTTCTTGATGGGCTAATGATACACAACTAGATAGAAACTTTAGAGATTATTTACAAACATTCATGATAAAGTTTCGTACAACTCAAAACAGTTGGGAGGGTTGGACTCTCCACACAAAACACAGCGAAAAAGATGGTTTTCACATACATAAGTACCCTACACCTCTTTTGATTGTTTTATAGACAATTTTTATCTACTGCTTTTTTTTTTTTGGTGTATAACCAAACACATGTTTATTCATTATAGCATGTCTTATTGAATCTCCAATTAGAGATCTCTGTTATAATTCACCAATGGGTATTTGGAGATCTACTCTATGTTATCAATTAATGAAATTATTTCTTTTTTTCTTTTTTATAAATTAAAAAAAAACTTTACTTAAAAACTAATCTAGATACCACACACAAACATATAACTTCTAATAACTGTTAGACCCAACATGACATTGAACTTTCTGGTATAACTCCCCTATCATCGTTGAACCTCCTTCACGATTGATGCTGTTATCTTCTTTCCTTCTTGAAATTGGAGGTATATCGGCTAACTCATCTTGGGCTCCTCTATACTTCTGTAGCATTAGTATTAGTACACCATATTGGTTCCCTGGAAGGCCCATCCTTTTTGTCCTAAGAACTTGTTAGATTTGAGTTGCTATTTTTCCCTCTTTAATGGGGGATGGTACTATGTAGACCTTCTTTTAGTGCTAAAACCCAACTCAGGGTAAGGGTACTCTTCGATTGTACATACACATATGATTTGGTCTAGTGTGGTAGATTATGTAGATTGAACTTTAATGTTGGCCTTTTCACCCTAAAGTAGGTTTCAACTTTGATTATTTTCCTTTTTGCCTTTTTCCCCAGTCTTACGACTATCATTTACTTTTTATGGTCCTTTCTATCTCTTTGGGGTCTGGGCATTATCATGATGGATTGTGTCACTTCACTGTGGAATTTAGACCATTTAGCAAAAAACTGAATTAGAATTTAGAAACAACTAATGGTTCGACTTCAGAGAAAATTAGTACATATCAACTAGGCCAGAGATGAACTAGCCATTTCATTAGTGATACATATAGCTCCACTATAAGATATCTTCTTTCGTTGTCTGATCCTAGTATTTTTACGCATTTTCCAATAATGTACCAAGCAAAGTGAAATTAAAAGCAACTAATTATCTTTTATGTTCTAATGTAAAAAATGACGCCCTTTATATTTGCTTCCATATATTTGATGTCAGATGACATTGCTCTTTGAAAAAGTTGTCAATGTTGCTTATTGCATACTTTATTTCCTTGCTAATTGTACTGTCTATTGTTCCTCTTTGAAATTTCCCTCCTTCCCTTATCGTTTATTTGTAAACATAATTATGTGGACATAACGTATATTTGGAAATTTTTAGGGGGGAATCTCCTCAGTCCTCTGGGATAGAGAGCTTTTTTGAGTATTATATCTGCCTCTTAATCCATTGTTGTAACAGGTCCCGGATACTGCAATTTTCTTCATCGAAGATGGGAAAAAGGTTCCTGCTGCTTGACAATGCAATCATGGCAAACAAATAATATGGACTTATGTGCATCCTTTTCTCCCTACTTGTGCGAGTCCTTTTAAGATTCCACAAGTAAGTGGCCATTACAGTTTTTTTTTTTTTTTTGTTAAAGTTCCAAAAACCTATGTATTGGATCACGAGACTTTTTGTCCCGCTTTCTTCAATCCTTGTAGCCTTTTCTCAGGAGATGAGCTTTATTGATTTTGGCCTTTTTTTATTAAGAAAAAAAAAAAAAAGAAAAAAGAAAAGAAAGTCTTGGTCAAACTCTGTTCTAACTTATGGGTGCTTTGTATAGAGGGCTATATCTTTATATTGTATTTCTTTTTAATATACTTTACAGAAACAACTCCAGACACGTGTCTCTCCATATTTCCCCCCCACTTTTTCTCAGTGCAAACTGTTATTGTCTCTTTGCCATATGGGAATTTGTCAAAGCATTGTTTTCAGGAACAGTAGAACTTGACAGCATGTATGATGATATTTTGCTTTGTGGGTAAAGGGGAGTGTAACAATAGAATTTCAACAAAATAAATTATGGTTGAACTTGAAGTTAGAAACTGATTCGCTAATTGTGGCAATATATTGTGTGCATAAGAACCTAATATGTTGATGATGTTCAATAAGTTGCTTTGCTTAGCCTTTAGCATATAAGATGGAGCAGCACTATGGAGATGATGATGCTGCTGAACAACTTTAAACCCCATTTGATTAAGACATATTTCATGGTCAAAAACCCTTCTTTTAAGGGGATGTTGAGAAAGTCAATACCAGGGTGAGGGTCATTTTTTTGTAATGCCATGATTTGATAGGAAAGTGCATGTCTGCGGATGCCGTCTTTTCTTGTTACCACAGCACAATCGAAACTTCTATGGGCAAGTTTGTTGTCCAATAGGATAAGGAAAAAGAAAAAAAAAAAACAGAGAACAGAAATAGAATAGAATAGAATTTTAGAGAGCTGACTTGTCTAAGCCAAGCGCTTTTGCGTGCGTGCGTGTGGATTTGTGTTACTAGGCAGGCGGACGGTGCGCTGATGGATGGTCGGCCTGCTTGTGGTTGGTACTAGAAGCTACAGAGTTGGCATTGCATTGGCACAACTTCAACCACAACCACAAGTCAGGTTATTATTATTATTATTATTATTATTATTATTATACTTGATTATTTTTAGTGTGTGTGACTTTTAGTTTTCAGTGCCCTTCTTTTCTCTTCCCGTTGCTTTGCTTGCTATACCTTTACCTTTTGGTACTTCCCTACCGAAAGTGTTTTGAATTAGCGTACTTTGTGTTTTGTTTGGACCTTAAGAAACTGGATTAGGTCTCCCATTAAACTAATGGGCCTCTAAATTAAATATCCAAAATCATCCTTAATCCTTTCTTTAGGTAGCTTCTTAAGTAGGTGGGGTTTGTTAATATATAAGTTGATTTAGGATTAAATTATTGTTTTATTAACATATTTGGATTTGTGGATGTCCTATTTTTATGTTGCTTGATACTCTGAAATTCTACTTGATTGTTAATAGAAATTACGGTAATGATTAGTTGCAACTTATCTTTCTTGTTGTTCCTTCATTTATCATATGATAAGAAAATGATAATTTAACTTTTTTTAAAAAGTCAAAATTTCTTGCCACATGGCAGTTTTTAATTGGACAACCGATAGGCTACACAAAGATAGATGTAGTCCAGCTAGCACCCAAGTATTTTTCTATAATTTATTTGTTTCTATTGGCATGCTACATGTCTAAATATGTTAATAAAATAAGAATTCAATGGCATGCATGCTTTTTGTCAAGGCTAATTTACAATAAGTAGCCTTGAAATTTGCAATTGTTTAATATATATCCTTAATCTTTTGTAGATTACTATATTACTTTGGACCTTCTATAAAGATTTCAAAACTATTCATGGAGTAGAATTTCGTTAGAATGTTAAATAAAAATTACAACTCGTGACGAAGGAGGTTTGGAATCAGAACATTTTTGCACCATCTACCTATTGTCTAAAGGATTTCTACTCGAAATAGTAGGTTTGAAACATTTTGCCTTTTGTTAATGAGTTCTTTTTTTCCCCTTGATGGGCTTAGAGGTTGGTTTGTTTTAAAAGTGAAGACCGATAAATTTAAAAGAAGAAAGACACAATTGAGAATGATCCTTTTTTTTTTTCTTTTCCTTTTTTTTTTTTTGGATTATTTGGTATATTTAGTCTTTTAATCATTACATTTTTGGATGTTTTGATTTAAAAGAAAGGTTTGCATAATTCGTACTTCATTTCCTTCTAATTTGATCTCTTATCTTCCTTTTCTTTTGTTTTCATTTCAATACTCTACCGCCATCTCTAAATATTTTGTTACCGTCATCTAAGATTGGATTTGAAAAACACAATCTGGTTGGACGGTGACTTCTTTTGCATTTATTTATTTATTTATTGTTTGAATAATATGATCTGATTGGATCATCAAAATCTGGTTTTAGATGAACCAGGATAGTTAATGTTATAAGAAATTTAATATTAGTATAATCATTTGAACCCTAAAAAAGAAAAAAGAAATGTTTGGTCTCAAATTGACATCATATGACATTTCATTTTCAAAAATTAAATGTCATTCTCATCAAATCTCGAATTCCTACAGTAAAATCGGGAAGGAAAGATTTTACTGTTGTGTTGAATTTTTGGTTTTTTTTTTTTTTTTT
>QLSR01000224.1:3493250-3543918 GCA_031780015.1 Citrullus colocynthis
TTTTTTTTTCCTTTTCCTTTTGTATTTGTGTATATTGGGGTTGGGGGACTTAGCATTACATTGTCTAATTTGATTATAATTCTATATGCTTGATTGAGACCTTTTTTTTTTCTAAGACTTGTCAAAAATTTTAATTTGACCTTAGAAACAGCCTTGATTGTGTTGTTAAAATTATTAAAAGACCTTGTATAGTAAAAACTGCCAACTAATTAGGATTGGTATGACAACAATCTTATATATTTTTATAATTGGAAGAACCATCTTTAATTATTTTTAATAAAATTAAAGATAAAAAAAGAGTCGACAACATGGGGTAGGAGATTTGAAACTTAACATCTTAGTTGATGATACATGCATTAACTATTTGAGTTTTACAAAATGGGTCATGATGTTGTAATTCTACTTCTAACCCTAGTCAACTTTCTCACGCAATATGACATACAATCTTTTTCTAGGAGTTGAATTTTCTTATATTCACTCAAACAATCTTTGATATTTTGTAATTTTCAAAACTTTTAGAAGAGACCAATTGGTAAAGAGCATAAAAGGTAAAAGTTTTGATGTAGGATAAATGGAAAAAAAGTAGCCAAAATATTATATAAAGAAAAAAGGGTAGCTATCTAATCTTGTAGTCTAATTTGAGAGCACTAGCTTAGGCTTTATGATCTCGAGATACTTCGAACAAATTTAAATCCCTTCAAACTCAAAATCTTATTATGCTCATAGTTGACTTTAAGTTTAAGTGATTTCCAACATCAAAAGCAAAGGTGGAAGGTTGTAAAATAATTTGAGTAACCCAAACCAATAAGCTACTTTTTAATTAAAAGTTGATATTTATCTTCTATTAATTATATATTAGTTGCTTAAATCAAGGAAATGATTTCACTACAAAATCTTATAAGAAAAAGCATTTATTTAGGGGAAAAAAAAACGTGTGTTGTTAAGAAAACACTAAAAGAAGGAAGAATTAGATCGTTAGACCAATAATTTAAGATAATGAAACTTAATTAAATATAAATATTTTATTTTTTAAAAATTAATTAAATTAACATTAAAAAAAAAGTATTTAGTGAAAAATCAATGATAAAAGTGTAAAATTTGAAACTTAGGAATTATATTGAAATAAAACTCAAATTTCGAAGATAAAATTGTAATATTTTGTAATATGTTGAAGTTTAGGACCAAATAGAAATTAGATTTAAGGTTAGTGTAAGAGAAATTCAAGCCTAGATAAGGGTGACAGGTAGCTAATTCATTATTATTATTTTTCCACAAGAGAACCAAATTTGGCAAAGAGAGTTATTATTACTTTGTGTGATTTTTGTTATATTATTATTATTATTATTATTATTATTATTATTATTATTATTATTATTATTTATTTTTAATAGGACAAGATAAAATTATGCATGCAACTTTGTAGAGGGAGAGAGAGAGAGAGAGTTGACAATTCAAATGGGAACAGTAAAAAATTTAATTATATGTTCAAACTTAGTGTAAACTAGATAAATCATATTCAATTGGATGACTACAGCAAAATCAATGACATCTTTTGGAGGGGAAAAAAAAGGTTAAAAAAGAAAATCCTCCCTGAAAATAAAAAAAAAAAAATTCTTTGAAAGAATCATCCAAATTAAATGTCAATAACATATATCTTGTTGAATCTCAAGACCTCCAAAAGAAACAAAAAATAGTAAATATAATTTTCCACAAGTAATGTATTATCTAAATTAGCCATATATAGATTTTATCAACAAGCTTTGTAAGCCATTTAAGATATTATCTAGAGTCTAATTTTTTTTTTTCTCTATTTATCCAAATAAATATTTCTTTTCTCCCAAAATCAATATTGAATAAAGAACTATATGACATTTGAAATCATGCTTCAAAACTTTAATTTAATAAACTGTTAGGCTTAGTCACTAACACGTTTGAAATCACATCTCTATTAATTTTGTTTACCAAAATTAACGCATTAACTTCCACCAGAAAGAAAGAATGAAAATAAAAAAATTTTCTAAAGAGAACTTTAATACTCTTTTTTGTCACACATACCATTTAAAAATATATATATAAAAAATGTATTGAAACAGCATTTACTAAATACTCACAATACCATTTGAAAACTTTATAACATCATATTTAATTTAATAAGTTACCAATTATATTTAGAAGTCAATTCTGTACGTTGCCAATACATTCATTCTCCACACACATTCATAATTTTTCTTTTTAAAATTTTAGATTTAATGGTTTTTTTCTCTCTCTTTCTTTTCTCTCTCTCTATAAATATACATTGTTTTATATTCTTCTTTCTTCATCTTATACTCTTCTTCAATTAAAAAAAAAAAAAAAAAAAATGGAAGCTCCTAATCTTTTTCTTCTCATTATTTTCACTTGTTTTCTTTTCCTCCAAAACGCACCGTTTTTTGCAGTGGCTCTCAGTGGTTTAGCTCTTCCAAAAGCAATCTTAGAGAAGCTTAGAAATGACCCTCAAACCATTACCTTAGCTTCCACCGATTATGGCCGGATTGTTCAAGAGAACCCTTATGGCGTTTTCTTTCCCGTGACCGGTAACGACATCGCCGGCCTGATCCAGTTCATGTATGGGAGCCCGGTACTGTTGGATATCGCTGCCCGGGGTCAAGGCCATTGTGTCCGAGGGCAAGCCTTGGTGGAGAATGGAGTCGTCGTAAACATGACGTCCCTTGGTGGTTTCGGACAAAAGGCAAGCAGAATTGTGGTGTCGAAAACGTCACCGTTGGGCCCTTACGCAGACGTTGGTGCTGAGCAACTTTGGATCGACGTATTACATGCGACGATGCAGAAGGGATTTAGTCCTGTCTCGTGGACGGATTATTTACATATCACCGTCGGCGGGACATTGTCCAATGCTGGAATTAGCGGCCAAACGTTTCGGTTCGGTCCTCAAATAAGCAATGTTCATGAACTCGACGTCGTAACTGGTCTCTCTCTCAACTCTTTTACGTTGATTTTTTACATTATTATTGGAAATTTTAGTTCAACACAATTATCCATTTACTAAACTATGCTCAACTTTTCAATTTAAACGCAACTATTTACCAAAACCAAAACCTTTTAATTACCCTATGTACATTCCTATCATTACCATATGCATGAAAAAGTAAATCAATGATTTGTACAACTACTTTGCCAAAGAACAAATAGGAAACAAAAACAAAAACAAAATTTTTAACCAAATGGGTGAATTTTATATACGATCAAAATAAGTTTGATTTTTTTTTTTTTAAATATATAGTGAATGGAAATCGAAGTTATCGAATCTTTGATCTCAAGGTTGATAAACATACATACTATATGCCAGTTAAGTTATGTTTATTTTGACGAAAATAAATTTGAATTGTGTTATATTTTGAGTAAATAAGGATTTCCTTTTGTGTTTGGTTTTTCTTTTTTCTCTATTTTTGAGATAATTGTATGAAAAAGGACAAAGAATGAGTAAATGTGAATGAATAATTAAAATGTGTAACGCCCTTTGGAGATATCGTGTAATGGTATTGTCTTTTGACGATGATTTCATTAAACACCACTTTTCATATAAGTTATTAACCTCTTTTTCTCCGATCATTTTTGGTATTGCCCCTTTTGCATGACTGCCACGTGTCATTTAAAAAAAAATTATATCTCTAATAATTTTTCGAATGAATTATTCGATACGATTGAAACAATAATATGTTAAAAAGAATTCTATAAAACGTGTTAATCATCTTTGACAGGAAAAGGAGAATTATTAACTTGCTCCCCTACCAACAATCCCGAACTCTTTTACTCCGTCCTTGGCGGTTTGGGTCAGTTCGGCATAATAACCCGAGCTAGAATTGCTCTCGCTCCCACGCCCACCAAGGTCTCTCTCTTTCTCTTTGATTTATCCAGTCAAAAAAAAAAAAAAAAACTATTATTTGATTGATTAGCTTACAATAATAAAACACAATTAATACATTTAAACAGGCCTTAGCCGGCTAAACTCTAAAAAATTGGTATTAATTATTGAATTAAATGACGTTGTAAAATCAAATTTTTATTAAGCCTTTAAAGTTTAAAATTCCTCTAGAGAGATTTTCCATTTCCTATTATATATACATATATAACGACCTTACGTACACATAACGGTTTCTTTGACATTTTGAATGGAGTTTTTTTTTATTATTATTATTATTTATTATTATTTTTGGACAAGATTTTTCTGTGGATTTAAGGTTAATAAGATTGTATTTGCTGACATGGATTTTGTTTTTTTGAAAAAAATAAAGGTTAAATGGGTTCGGATGCTTTACACCAACTTCTCTTCATTTACAAGTGATCAAGAATTTTTGATATCGAAATCCAACGGTCCAGATTACGTTGAAGGTTTGCTTTTGCTACAATTGAACACAGCTGATAATTCCTCTTTCTACCCTATCGCCGACCAACCCAAAATATCCTCTCTTGTCTCTCAATACGGCATCGTTTACGTCCTTGAAGTTGTCAAATATTATGATCAACAATCTTCTTCTTCCATTGACCAGGTTCTTCTCTTTTTTAAATTACCTCTCAATTATTCTATGTCACCCTTATAATCTATTCTATATCTTTTCCTAACTAATTAATTGGAAATTATTATATATACCAAAGAAATATATATATATATATATATATATAAAACTATTTACAAATATAGAAAATTTTACCGTCTATAAATGCGATAGACTTCTATTGCCATTCAATTTTTTTTCTATATTTATAAATAATTTGTCTCATTTTTCTATGTTTGAAAATAACTCCTAATTAATTGTTTGTTTGGTATGCAATTTGAAAACATAAACTTTTAATATTTTTATAATTGAAATACTATATTTGTTAATGTTTTTATGTTGGTTTAAATACTACTTTGGTTTCTATAATTTTTGACTTTGGTTCTGTTTTTGTACTCTCAAAATGTTCATTTTGGTCCTTGTACTTACAAATTTGGTTCATTTTGGTCATTCAACTTTCAAAACATAGCTATTTTGATTCCTTAAAAATGAAATGAAAATGAAAATGGAAGGGCCAAAATAGTCACTTTTTAAAAGTTTAAAGACAAAATTGAACTAAAATTAATAGTACAAAAACCAAACTGAACCTTTTGCAAGTATAGAGACCAAACTGAGCCAAAGTTGAAAATATAGGAACCAAACTGAGCATTTTGAAAGTATAGGAACCAAAACGAACCAGAGTCAAAAGTATAGGAACCAAAGTCAAAAGTATAGGGATCAAAGTAGTATTAAAATCTTTTATTTTCTTTAGTATAATATTGCATAAATATCAAATTCAAAATGTAGACACACTAAACACATTATTTTTAGAATTTGCACTGTTTGGATTGCACAATTAGAAAAATAGAATTCAGATTGTCGACTAAACATATTTGTTGAACTCGGTAAATCTAAAACAAAATTTGGGTTGCTTACCAAACATGCCCTAATAAACCGTGGAACATATATGGACATAAATAGTGTTTTTTTTTTTTTTTTAATTTTCATGCTACAGGAAGTCGAGAAATTGTTGAAAGGGTTGAGCTTTGAGGTAGGGATGAAGTTCATTAAAGAAGCTTCTTATGAAGAGTTTCTAGATCGAGTTCACACTGACGAGGTAGCTTTACGAGCTTTAGGGTTATGGGATGTTTCTCATCCGTGGTTGAATCTTTTCATTCCAAAGTCGAGAATTGCCGATTTTGATTCGGGTGTTTTTAGAGGCATTATTCAAAAGCGTAATCTCACTTCTGGCGTCTTCCTCATCTATCCTATGTTAAAAAATAAGTAAGTTCTCACCTTGACCTCACAATCATTATTAGATACACAATCTACTTCTTTATCGATTTTGAGATTGAACTCTATGTTATCTAACATGGTATCAAAGCCCATAATGCTCAAACAAACCTTCCGCGGAATCCCATTCAAGAATAGTATCTTGAGGAGATGTTGAAAATTACGCATTAAACAAATTAAGGGATCTAACAATTAATTTTTATAAGACATATGAGCTATTCTCTCGTTTTAATACCATGTTAAATCACTGTTATACTAACGAAAGTATATTTAATCATTTATTCATATACTTAACAAAATAGAGAAGCTTAATTACGAGTCACATATCATAACGTTTCTAATAATGTTTTCAATCGGGGAAATTTTGCAGGTGGAACGAGCGGACCTCCGCCGTCATACCCAACGAGGACCTGTTCTATACGGCGGCATTCCTATTTTCGAGTGGATTCAAAGATTGGGAAGCATTTGATGCTCATAATAGAGACATTTTAAAGTTTTGTGAAGAAGCTGGAATTGAAGTGAAACAATATCTTCCCCATTTTGAAACTCAAAAAGATTGGATTAACCATTTTGGCCGGAAATGGAGTGTTTTCCGGCAAAGGAAGGCCATGTTTGACCCTAAAAAGTTGCTTTCTCCGGGACAGAAAATTTTCAATTAGTTAAAACTAAAATAAATTCAAACCAATAATTTATTGTCCTTTAATCATACATTTTATTTTAATCTTTCAACCCTTTTGTTTTTTGTTTGTACATTCTACTAATTAATTAGCCTTAATTTTTAATTAGCAAATTTTAGTTCAATTTTACATTTTATTTCTGTATATGTAGTAATTACTAATTAATTTGGATGCCATGTATGGATTTTTAGATAATATGTTTTTTTAATGAATTAAATGCATCATTTTTGTACTTAATTAGAATTTAATTTAGGATCTTTCCCATCTTAAATATACAAAGCTAAAGTATTTTTTTTTTAGAAATACAAATCCAATTAGTTAATTTGAATTCATATTCCATATCTCTTTTAATTATCCTATAATATACAGGTTGACAAATATAAACTAAGTTATCTTCAAAAGATTAAGAATATTACATAAGCTGAATTTGCTTGGCTTTTTATTAATTAAATTGTGTTTTTCTTTTTTAAAAAAGGAAATTAAATTTTGTTTTCTAAATTTATATATAAAACTAAAGTTTTTATCAGGTTTACTGATTTTAGCAATTTTTTTTTTGACGGAATACTGATTTTAATATATATATTCTTACGAAAACACATTCATTTTTATAATCTGGTCAGCCTTGCTTACATATGATTATTTTGTATTAATTATTTTTCTGCAAAGGCAGAAATAATTAACACAATTATTTCTTGTACTAATTACTCACATTAAATAGCCAATATTATAATTAAGAGAAAATTAATATTTGACAAACCCATCTAAAGTTGTGCATACTGTGAATATGAACTGCTAGTTAGTGGGCCGGGCCAAGCCCAAACTACTGGAAACGTCGCCCAAACATTTTCTTTTGAGTATTTTCTTCTTCTTCTCTCTCTCTTTTTAAATTTAAAATTTTAAAATTTACGTCTAGGGTTAGAGAATATACACTTGATTAAAATTAGGTTCAAATATTTCGTTGACCCTTGTATTTTTGGGTTTTGTTCCGTATTTAATTTATGTACTTTCAAATATTTAAATTTAGTTAATGTATTTTTAATAAAACTTACCTTTAGTATTTTTGGTATGAATTCTGAAAGTATATTTACATGATGTCTTTTTTTCACTTAATTTGGTACCGTAAAATATGTCAACGATTACTAAACATCCTTGGCAAACAAATTTAATGGAGGAAGCACCACGAAGTTTTTCCTCAAATAGCCATTTATTTGTCTAACTTTTATCTAGGGCAACTCCCATTTCACATAAACATACTGTTTACCTTACGGTGCTAATCAACCATTAATCACATCATTGATTGCATCTTTCAAGGTTCACCACTTTTTTGTTCAGCATATGAAAATTCTATTGACATGGCTAAGTAAAAAAAACATGATTATGATAATATAAATTATAAAGGACAAAGAACTCTACATATCTCTACAATTGTGTACGACATTATATCCGACTTTATACATAAGTCCATATGACTTTGACTTTGGTTTCACTCAAAAGGTCTCATGTTATTAAAGATAGTAGTATCCTTACTTAAATAATCACAATCATCCTCTTATCTAGCTAGTGTGAGATTCTCATTGCATTGCCAATAATCAAGAATATAAAATAATATACAAAGTGATGCAGAAATCAACTAATTTGTAATATTAAGAGAAAATGACATTTCTCAAAATTGTCTTCAAATGTATAGACATTATCAAAACCGAATCTTTCTACATCATTTTCACTTCAATAGTTTGTCTAATTCAAAACAAAATCAAGTAGTATAGTAAATCCAAAGAAAATATAAAAGGCTTTGTGAGTGCATGAAGCTAAGACAACTACCCTTTAGATCCTATCCTTTAACCAACCTGAAATGTAGGAAGTCCTTCTATCCACATACTTTCTCGACATCTCCAACACATCAACTAGTAGTTGCATGGACTAAGAAAATAATAACAACAATAATAATAATAATAATGTTGATGTCAAAATTTAAATTGGAAAAAATATACTTGGTCTTCACATGAAAACAACGACAAATTTGTAATTTGGGGAAGAACGTGACCTACAAGATGAAAAGATCTGCACATCGTTATGGTGCTTTGCCACACAAGTTCTGATACTTTAGTCGAAAAATGTGTCTGTATAACAAACAAAGAGTTTGAGTATTATAATGAACTTACTTCTCCCTTTAGCTATCATGATTTATTTATAGGTATAGTTAACCTAAATCCTTCCCAATGGACTTTTGGAGTTGCATTGAGGTTATCCTTTGACTCGCTAGGCTGGGGTATGTTAGCGTCGCATGTCATGTTTGGTATATTGCTAGAGTTGGTTGAGGCTTAACACCTTCTCTTAGCTATATTTTGGGCCTAAGATGACTCCTTGGGTCGGGGCATGCCCCATTAGGTATTTGTGAGGCAAGGCTGAGGCCAAGCACATTAGGCTAAGCTAGTCTCCTTTTCTAAACCCATTTTTGATATTAAGTTGCCACTTTCAGCTCAAATCTTGCTATCTTCTTAACCTTGTTGTTTTAATTTTCTGTTGTCGATGTTGATTATCTTATTCTATCCAAAATCACCCCTAACGATAATTAGAGAAACCTTTGGAAATATTATCATGGAAAAAAATAAAAGGATAAAGAACAGAGAATTATACATATATAATTGTTGTTTAGGGAGAAAACAAAGGTGTGGAATGTAGAAAAATGTATACAAGAAAATAAAAGGAAAAAACAAAGGGAAATTAGATATGTAGAAGAGAAAAAAAAATGATTATAAATATATATATAACATTTTTAGAAGATTAGTGGTGGGATGGGAATGAAATGAAATGCCAAACAAACAGTCACATGGAAGATGTTATAGCTATAGGATGATTGATATGCACTTTATCTCTTCAACTGGAAATTTAGATCCACATATTTGTAATTGAGTTATTAACATTTATTATTATTATTATTTAAAAAAAAAATCATTTCTGCCTTTGTGCTTGTTTGGTCCCTCTTTGTTTTCCAAATTTCATATCTTTTTATTCAAACTTTATTCCTATCTATCTGAGTAAAAATCTTGTAACAAGTTCATGATTTATGAGGCTTATAGGAGATACAAATATTTTGAGTTAAACAAAAAAATAAAACCAGGTAGAGGGCTTAGAAGTTAAGTAGAGGCCTCTTGTAAAAAAAAAACTAAAATATTTACAAATAGAGCAAATTTTCACTGTTTTATCTGCGATAAACTGCGACAGATCGCGATAGACTGTCTGTGTCAAAAATTGACACATATAGTAATCTATCGCAAACTATCGCAGATAGACTGTGTATTTTGCTATTAGTTGTAAATATTTTACAATTTCCCTTAAATTAAATATATTTCTTTTTCATATATATTTCTAATATAAAAAGATCGAAATCTAAGCCAAATTCTAAAAACTATTTATTTTGGTTTTCAAGATGTGACTTGGTTTTCTATACCATTGGTACAAAATAAATAATAGAGCAATAAATTTAGAGGTAAAATTAGTGTCTATAGAGTTAATTTTCAAAAACTAAAAACAAAAAGGCTTAGGTCCCATTTGGAAACGATTTGGTTTTTTATTTTGTTTTTGAAAATTAAGCTTTTACACACTACTTTCACCTTCAAATTTCTTCCTTTGTTATCTATTTTTTACCAATAGTTTAAAAAACTAAGTCAAAATTTGAAAACTAAAAAAATAGCTTTTAAAACTCATATTTGTTTTTGAAATTTGGCTAAGAATTCAACCTTGTACTCGACAAAGATGCAAATCATATTACGAAATCAAAAAGAAATAGGTTTAATTTTAAAAAAACTAAAAAACAAAAACAAAATGCTTACTAAACGGAGCCTTAATAACCTATACGATCTAAAATGGCTATGGAGGAGAAACATTTGTTTTCCCTTTTACCTTGTTTAGATGATGGTTATAGGATTATCTTGAGTAATTTGACAATTAAATCAATTAAAAGATCTCATTTTAAATACTTTACTTACATGAATTTGATTTTAAATTTGGGTTTTATTTGATTTTTTACAAATAAAAAATCTATCAAATTTGGGGTTTAATTGATTTTTTTTTTAATAAAAAACCTATCAAATATAGTTTCTCACGTTTTTTTTTTCTTTTTCTAAATTTAAAAGAAAAAAATCATGCTACCTAAAAATTAAAAATTAAAAAATCAAATCAATTTAAAATTTGAAATCTAAATTTATTCTACAAATCGCTAAATTAAATCTTGATTCACGTGGATTTGATTTCAAATTTGGGTTTTATTTATTTATTATTTATTAATTTTTTTTTATAAAAATTCTATCAAATTTGGTTTTTTCCCCTAAATTTAAAAGAAAAAAAACCAGGTTATCTAAAAAATTTAAAATAAAAAAAAACCAAATCAAATTAAGATTTCAAATCTAAATTTGTTTCCTGCATAGCTAAATTAAACCTTTAATTTGCATTAAGTATCTTTTCTGTATTTTCTTCTTAAATATGTTTGGTTTTGTTTTTAGTTAATTCTGTGAATCTGTTATCCCTATTTTCTTTTCGAATTTTTTTTTTTGTAGCATTGTGTATATATATATATATATAGAGTTTAATTTGGTTCACCATTACTCCAATATTGTTGTGTTGTTTTTCTTATTCTTCGACATTGTCTACCATATTTTAATTTGCGTGGAAATAACCTTTTTAATTAGGTTTTAGATTTAAGATTTTTATCACTAAATTATGATTAAAAATATTAAAAAAAATTATAAAAAAAATTGAACAATATAGTAAACAATATTTAATAAAATCACATATAACTTCTATAAATATATGATATATTTTAAAATTTTATAATACGGGCAACGCACATGTAGTAATAAATTAGTTTAACAAACTGGCGTAATAATATTAAAAAAAAACTTATTGCTTTAAGAGAATTAAAATAAATTATTTTTCAAATCCGAATTAAAAAAAAATACTTTTGAAGTTTATATTATTCATTTTGACTAGTCTTTGGGATGTCTATCAACTAAAATTGACTATAATGTAGAACTCAATTATTATCATAAATAGAAGAATTAAAGAAACTGAGGACACAAAATGAAATCCCTCACACCTTTTTTAAAAAGGAAATCTCATCCTTTATAATGAAATATTCTACTTTTGATATTGGCGTGGACTTACAAGTAACAAATTTGTGACATTGGTGTGCTATTTGCGATGTATTTTATTTTCGTCGCAACATTTTTGCGACGATTGGTTATTTAGTCACATTTTTAAAGATGAATTTTGAAAATCGTCGCTAAATTTGCGACCATTTTCAATTGTCGCTAATTTTTCGTTGCTAAATACTAGATTTCTTGTAGTGTAGACACTAAAGTAAGAATAACTACTCATCTTCTCCCTTATTCAATTATTTAATATATATTTGTATAACAATAGTGGGTGAAGGGATCAAACCCTTGATCTCGAGATTATTGTACATATTTGTACCAGTTGAACTATGCTCATTTTGCTATTTAATAAATTTTTTAGTTTAACAATTATAAAATGAGAAGTGAATCATCAACATTTGAGAATTAACTGTATCAACCAAATCATATTTGAATCAACCTAGACATGTTCATATATATGTTGCTATATTTGTAAAACATAGAAAAAATATCATTTATTTTGTTCAATATGAAGAAAAGTATCAATAACATTATGTATAACTTAGTTTGAGAGTAAAAACAACTTAATTATTAATCTAAATTATTTTTATAAATTTTTTAACTTCATAAATATCTTTCGATATTATACATATATATGCATAAAATTAAAATTTTAATATTGATATCGATATTTATATTTTAAATTTAATACGAATGAACAAATTCTTTGATAATTATTCATTTTTTAAAAAAAAATTCTACCATCAAACTATATTCAAGTTGACATATTCTATCACACATCCCAATTGTATTTAAAGATTCAATGCATATAGAATCATAACATTAGTAATTAATGTAAACAAATATTATAGAATCATATAGATTTTAGGTATCAAAAATTAAGATTTTTGCCTGACTTTTTTTCCAAACCTTTTTTACTGGCATCCACCAAAATATCCATAATCATCATTAACACCCTAAATATTCATATAATTTTTAATTTATTTTTCAATGTAATAATTAATCTACTCTATTAATCTATATGAATTGATTATTTCCTTTAGGTTAGCCCCTCTAAATCTAAATCCATGCCTCTCTTTCTTCTTCTCTTCATCTTGTATAATTGAAATTCCAATAAAGTTGCCAAAAATCTTAAACATTATTCATTATTTCCAAAGTTAAATGATCCTCATTGACTTTGTACATGTTCACATCTAGAGCACAATATGGCTGGCTGCATCCCACTTATAAGTTATATCCAAACTTATTTAATCCATTTATTTATCTTTTTGCTAGCTTACATGTAAGGAAAAGAAAAGTTTAATAAGCAACTATTTAGTTTTGCATGTTACAATTTGTTGTAACTTACAAATTTAATCTTTAAATTACTTTGATAGGTAATCATTTAGTCTCGAATTTTAATAAGCAACTTTTTAGTCTTTGCATGTTACAATTTGTAACAATTTAATTCCTACATATAGTAAAATTTTCATAAAAATTAATTGTTAAATTTTATTTCGTAACGACTTATAAGTCTTTTTTGTTTACAAATAAATCTGATTCGTCCTAATCAATTTATCAATCTACATGTTTAAAAATTTTCGTCAAATTATACTAATATTTTTTATGTTAGAGACTAAATCGTTAAGAATTATAGAGTAATTGGATTAAATCGTTACTTATTAAAGATTAGAAAATTGTTACGAATTTTAAAATAAAATGACTAAATCGTTACCGACTAAAACTTAAGAACTAAATTGTTATTTTCACGAAAATCTAAAGTTCAAAAATATATTTTTTTAAATTTTCTATTGTTATTATAGTTCGAATCTTCATAGCGACTGATTATATATATTGAAGTTAAAAAAGGGGGAAAAAGTTAGTGGGGTCCAACCCACTTAGGGTTTTGTCAATTTTCTTCTAGCCTTGGCTTTTGAATTCATGGTTGAAAATGTGTTCATAATGTCTTTTTTTTTTTTTTTTTTTTTTTTTTTTTTTATTTTTTATTTTTTTTTTTTTTTTTTTTTTTTTTTTTTTATTTTTTATTTTTTTTTTTTTTTTTTTTTTTTTTTTTTTATTTTTTATTTTTTTTTTTTTTTTTTTTTTTTTTTTTTTATTTTTTATTTTTTTTTTTTTTTTTTTTTTTTTTTTTTTATTTTTTATTTTTTTTTTTTTTTTTTTTTTTTTTTTTTTATTTTTTATTTTTTTTTTTTTTTTTTTTTTTTTTTTTTTATTTTTTATTTTTTTTTTTTTTTTTTTTTTTTTTTTTTTATTTTTTATTTTTTTTTTTTTTTTTTTTTTTTTTTTTTTATTTTTTATTTTTTTTTTTTTTTTTTTTTTTTTTTTTTTATTTTTTATTTTTTTTTTTTTTTTTTTTTTTTTTTTTTTATTTTTTATTTTTTTTTTTTTTTTTTTTTTTTTTTTTTTATTTTTTATTTTTTTTTTTTTTTTTTTTTTTTTTTTTTTATTTTTTATTTTTTTTTTTTTTTTTTTTTTTTTTTTTTTATTTTTTATTTTTTTTTTTTTTTTTTTTTTTTTTTTTTTATTTTTTATTTTTTTTTTTTTTTTTTTTTTTTTTTTTTTGGTACTGTGTCCGTTGAAATTGAAATATCAAGTTGTGAGGATTTTATGAAATATCATTTTGATTATTATTATTATTATTATTATGTCTCCATTTAGTATGTCCCATGCCTTAAAACAAATTCATATCCTTTTCACTTTCATTGTAACTCTTTTTGGTTTTGAAGTGACCATATGTACTAATATATATAGAATAAATAGGATATGAGGTTTGGATTATCGTTGAGTTATACTTACCTCGAGGTCGAAGATTTGAATCTTTCATAGTTAACATTAATTTGATGCTTTTTATCTAAATAAAACGAATCAAACTTCATTGAAAAGACAAACGAAAACTTGACCGACTTATAAATTAAACCAATAATTAGGTACATCCCAACCCTATCACCCACATAAAAACAGTAATTAAATATTTTTTTAATGAAAAAAGTAAGGAGAATATGTCACATGACAAACTATGATTGAAGAATTTGTAGAATGCACAAAGATAGAATTAGCCTAAGATACACCTAAGTATTTTTTACTTATAAAGCTTAAATACTTAGGATTGAAGATTTTAATTCATCGTGTGATCAAAATTGCACCACGGTTAGAAGTATCTTATCCAAAAATGGTTTAATTTAGTAGCAAGATTTGATTGAGGGTATAAAAGAATTCATTAAAAATTTATATTCCTTCCTCAATAACTCAAATATTGTATGATGCATAAGCATTTAAAAGTGGTAAATCTACATATAATTCAACCGCTTAAGATGTTACATATTTTTTAACCAAAAAAGTTAGAAGTTTGAATTCTCTCACTATCGTCCTATCAATTTTTAGATCACACCCCATATAGTTTAGCTAAAAAAAGTATGTTAGATTAGATGCTTCAAAAGTTTTGAAAGGGTGAAAATGTTGCAATAATTTATTATTTTTTAAAAGAATCAAATTCATCAAAAAAAAAATATATATATATATTTTCTTTTTGAGGGAATCAAAATGTTTAGTTCCTTAGCTAAAATTAATTATAAAAATACTCAGAAAAGTTTTTCTTTTAAAATAAAAAATCAATATATCTAATCTCAAATACAGTCTAAATCTTTTTATAATCTCTACCGAATTTAGGATAGATAGTGAAAGAATCTCCAATATTCATCCAATCTATTTCTATATCTCTATCTCGTCGAATGAGTATTTATATTATTTAAATTAAGAGATCGTCTTTTGCAAAACCTAAACTAGTTTAGTTTAGTTAATTTTCGGTTTGATTCGGTTCTTTTACACGTTGTTATTGTTTGGTATTTGAAGAGAGCAAACATTGAAACCTAAATGTAATGAGAAACTTGTGAATGAGAGTGTGGACCAAAGCCCATAGAGATGGAGAGAGAGAAGGGCAGATAGGACTTAGAATAATTGTATAATACACCACAGCCTTAGCTATCATGAGAAAACTAAATCTCCCTTTACATTCTGATGGCTGACCATACCCCTTACGAAATCTCCATCAATAAAACAAACAAACATTCACCACACATATCCTCAAAACCCTAGTTATCTCCTTTCACTATCACTCAAAACTTTTTCTCAACTTCGGCATATAAGATGTATATATTATATTCTCAAAGTGTTAGATGATATAATGTTAAATTCAACTTCGCCCATCAATTTAAGTTTTTGGGTTGTTATGGCCGGTGAATTTAATTTGGACCTGACAAAATAGGCCAACGACGGGAAGATAAAACCAAGAAAAAGTGGATTTGGAATCAAATAAGTTCATGTGATCTAGTCAAATCAAATCCTAACTTATGTAGGACAGGGTCAAATTCATCTCATTCTAATAGTAAACGGAAAGGGTAAACTTCAAGTCATTCTCTCTATAAAAATATCATTATAACTTCATATGTGATAACTTAAACTTCATCTGTATTTCATCGAGAACTTAAACTTCTGAATTATTCTCCACTTTATAGGTATCTATCTTTGACTTTGGCATCATAGTTATTTTTCTTTGTTTTGGAGATCCTCTATTCTCCAAATTTCAAATTCATTGTTGCTGTCACATTAAAGTCAGGTCCATTTTCCCTTATGTGAATTTTGGTATCAACATAGGTCAATCGGCGATCTTAACATGGTATCAAAGCATGTGGTCCCAATAGGTTATCTATTCAAAATCCTGCAATGTTATTTCCAAATATCAAATTTAGCTTCATCGAATTTTGAGCCAATGTATGATTTTAACACTCAGATCGAACATGTCTAAGTATCATATAATTTTCCACTAATATATGGAGAATAATAAAGGAACATTTTAGAGATGGCAAGAAATTGAAAGGCACAAACAAACCCTAAAAATGAGAATATTGAGATGCATGGTAGGTTTAGAAAGGTAGGGTAGTACTTTAGTTTGTAGCCATGCATTATGCAAGTAATGTTGTGATCTCATCACCATCCATCACCATCAAAAGAGAGAAACAGGGACCCATAAAACTTCCCCTTAATTAATTTTCTTCAATTGGTTGATTTTACCTATAAATTTTTTCATTCTCTCCTTTGATCCTATCCTTTCTACCCAAAAAATTCCCTTTCTTTGGGCCAAAACATTTTACACATGGGGTTATCAAATTTAAATTAGGTTTACAACTCAACTCAATAAAAAGATCATTTTTTTTTTCAAATTATTAAAATGTTTTTAAAATACGAGCTTGTTTGATAGGCATTCTAAAAAACATAAATTTAAAAACAAGAGATTCTATAAAAACAGAGTTTGTATTTCTTATTTTTTATATTTCTTATTTTTTATATATGTGTTTTGTAATAGATTTAGAAATTAAATTTCAATTAAAATATGTTTGATAATATATTTATAAATTATAGAACTAAACAATAGTTACTCACTAAATATTAGGTTGAATATAAGCTATTATTAGTTAATTTATAAACTTGGTTTATGTTAAAATTTTTGTATAATTATTATTGTGTAATATCAAATAATGTATATTTTAAGTGAACAACAAAATAATTTAATTTATAACATAATTTCCATTGTTTGCATCACATAATCTAAAAAAAAGTTTTGAAAACAAAATTCACACTACCTACCCAAATGTACATTAACTAGATGCAGTGAATCTAAAAACATAAATCAAAATCTGAGTTACTTGTAAAAGACCCTTAACTTCTCGATTAATCTCATGAGATCTGTCCAAACAAGGGAAGGGAAGGGAATGGAAGGGTTATATATAATTGTAGTTTCTTGTAGATGGATGTAGATTATTGTTTTGGTGTGTGTTACAAAAGATAAAAGAAAGTGAGAAGAGGGGGAATAAGGGGTCCATTTTGGTTTGAAATTATGTTGATATTAGGGTTTTTTTTTTTTAATAAAAAAATTTATTTTTTTTTTGGTGTAATTTTTTTTTTTTTCTTTTTTTTTTTAACCCAAATTACTTATGTTTATATTATTTTTTTTTTTTGTTTAAATAAAAGGTGTGTTGGGGGGTTTTTTTTTTTTAATAAAAAAATTTATTTTTTTTTTGGTGTAATTTTTTTTTTTTTCTTTTTTTTTTTAACCCAAATTACTTATGTTTATATTATTTTTTTTTTTTGTTTAAATAAAAGGTGTGTTGGGGGGTTTTTTTTTTTTAATAAAAAAATTTATTTTTTTTTTGGTGTAATTTTTTTTTTTTTCTTTTTTTTTTTAACCCAAATTACTTATGTTTATATTATTTTTTTTTTTTGTTTAAATAAAAGGTGTGTTGGGGGGTTTTTTTTTTTTAATAAAAAAATTTATTTTTTTTTTGGTGTAATTTTTTTTTTTTTCTTTTTTTTTTTAACCCAAATTACTTATGTTTATATTATTTTTTTTTTTTGTTTAAATAAAAGGTGTGTTGGGGGGTTTTTTTTTTTTAATAAAAAAATTTATTTTTTTTTTGGTGTAATTTTTTTTTTTTTCTTTTTTTTTTTAACCCAAATTACTTATGTTTATATTATTTTTTTTTTTTGTTTAAATAAAAGGTGTGTTGGGGGGTTTTTTTTTTTTAATAAAAAAATTTATTTTTTTTTTGGTGTAATTTTTTTTTTTTTCTTTTTTTTTTTAACCCAAATTACTTATGTTTATATTATTTTTTTTTTTTGTTTTTTATTTTTTTTTTTTTTAATTTCTTTGTCGTTCTCGAATATGTCTGATTTTGAAACACCCCATTGTACAGACAGTACCCACAAAAGTAAGCCAACTTGCTTCACGTGGGCTCCTTTGGCTCCATCAGTACTTGCACGAACTCTATTTTCTCAATTCCCCTTCTTCACACCTCTTTTCAACCTTTTGTTTTCTTCTTCCTCTATATTTCTCTCTCACACCACTAACTCTCGTCACGAAATTGTTAGTAAATGAGTTTAATTATAGGTTAAAAATTACTTTTAGTCCTTAAACTTTCATAAAAGTAACAATGTAGTCTCTGAATATTGATTTGTAACAATATTTAGTTCATGTACTTTTAATTTTGTAACAATTTAGTCCTTGAACTTTATTATGTAACAAGTTAATCCTTATACTTTAAAGTTTGTAACAATTTAGTCTCTATTATAGAAATTAAGGTTAAAATTTAATAAGATTTCTTACATAAATAAATTGATAAACTAAGCAGAGACTTAATATCTTTACAAAATAGATAGTTTGCATCATAAAATAATAAAAATTGACATATAATTTTGATGTTTTTTTCTACGATAGGGACTAAATCGTTACAAATTTAAAAGTAGAAGGACTAAATTGTTGCATATAAAAGTTTAGAGACTAAATTGTTATAAAATTGAAAGTACAAGGACTAAATTGTTGCATACAAAAGTTTAGGGACTAAATTGTTACAAAATTGAAAGTACAATGACTAAATTGTTGCATACAAAAGTTTAGGGACTAAATTGTTACAAAAATGAAAGTACAAGCACTAAATTGTTACAAACTAAAGTTTAAGGACCAAATTGTTACTTCCATTAAAAAGTATAGGAACTAAAAATATTTTTTAACCTTAATTATAAAAGAAAATTATCTTTTTAGTCACTAAGTTTCCAATATTACGTGTATTTGGTCTTGGAATTTCAAAAGTTCGTTCAAGTGATTTTTCTTATTACTATGGTAGTTAGTTATATGATGTTTTAAATTAAAAATAATTAAAAAAAAAGAAAGAAAACTCTCTTCTTTGTTACTACTTTCAAACAAAATTGTCGTTAGATAAGTTTTTTTTCGTTGTTTTGATTCAAACAATAATATACCTTTTCTTGGTTCATAGTTTGTATCATGTATGAAAGCATTACTAACTAATCAAAAGATTTAGGTTGATGGATTATTATGGTAAATTTAATTGTTTCAATGTTTTAACACGTTTCCTTACCAATAAACAATTTGTTACCATGTTTAATTACAAACAATAATCTCAAAAGTTTAAACTGATGGTGATGGTTAGAGTAAATAGGACTATTTAATGGTTAACAATTTGAGCAAATGATTTACTTATTTGAAAATAAGTGAAAAATATAGCAAAAGAGAACAAAAAAGAGACAGAAATCCATAGTCATTGAAAAAGGGTAAGGTGAGATAAAAGGGATCTTCAAATTACTAAAAGTGAATAATAATATGATTTTACTTCATTGGACATACATAAAGTGCTTTATAAACACATGCTCAAAATGGAAAAGTAATCTCTTTTTTCTCCTAAGCAACCAACATATGAAAGTTGATTTTATATACACATAAGTACTTTTTTTTATTAAAAAAAAAAAAAAAGTCATATACACATAAGTACTTTGGGTTCTAATATTCAAGTATAATAACAACATTGTTTCATATAGAAAAGAAGGGGTAAATAATAACATTTAATATACTAAATAAAATATAAACTATTTATCTACTTTTCCTGTATGGAAATGCATGAACGTTATCTTATGAAATTACATTTCTAATTTCCTATTTGATCAAGTCCCCAAAATGGTAGGTATATTAAGTCGACAACTCAGACCATTTTCACTTATGCAAATCAAAGGGCAAGCCCTCATAGGGAAGAGTTCATAACTCATTCAAGATTAAGATCGAGTCATATATGATTATCCTATAAAATATTAATCTCTTCAATTAACGGATTTATAAAAACAGATTATATATTTCCTAGTCAAGTCTTATACAAACTCTTTGTATAGGATACCCCCGCTTATATGTGTCCACATGAACAATTTGGATCAAGTTGTTTGTAACGATTACAAAGTAAGTCATATCCGTATTGTCACCTGGATAAGACACACAACCTTATCCATATATCATAGACCCTTTAAGTTATTACTTGAACTTGATCTACCTGTATGTCTACCACATACGTACTGTTCAAGATTACATATAATAACCTTAGATTTTTATTGTATTGGATTACGTTATGTAAAATAAAATAATAAGTTATTTTATTCAATACTAATGAATCGTTTATTACCAAATTACGAGCTTTAAGGCATAAAACCCAACAAACTTGATGAGTTGTATATTTGAAAAACATTAATCGTCCTAAATATGTGTTGTTGTCTCATACAGTGAGGGATAAAGATATAAAATTATGGCATTGCCACTCACAAATATCAAATTATGGCATTGCCACTCACACATATCAGTGGAAAAGGCTAAATGAATTGCTGAAGCAATGTTTAATTCATGCTAGAGGAAGCAAAATGGGTGAATTTTTGTGAACACTACATCTCTGACAAATCAAAGAGATTGAAATTTTCCAAAGCAGATCACACATCAAGAGCCATACTTGATAACATATATGCATATCTTTAGGGACCAACTATAGTTTCCTCATGGGTGAATGTTTAACTCATGCTAGAGGAAGCCAAAGGGGTGAATTTTTGTGAACACTACATCTCTGACAAATCAAAGAGATTGAAATTTTCCAAAGGAGATCACACATCAAGAGACATACTTGAAAACATATATGTATATCTTTAGGGACCAACTATAGGTTCCTCATGGGTGAATGTTTAATTCATGCTAGAGGAAGCCAAAGGGGTGAATTTTTGTGAACACTACATCTCTGACAAATCAAAGAGATTGAAATTTTCCAAAGGAGATCACACATCAAGAGCCATACTCGAAAACATATATGCATATCTTTAGGGACCAACTATAGTTTCCTCATGGGTGAATGTTTAATTCATGCTAGAGGAAGCCAAAGGGGTGAATTTTTGTGAACACTACATCTCTGAAAAATCAAAGAGATTGAAATTTTCCAAAGGAGATCACACATCAAGAGCCATACTTGATAACATATATACATATCTTTAGGGACCAACTATAGTTTCCTCATGGGTGAATCAATTGATGACTAGTCTGGAAAAGTGTGAACTTTTCTTTTAAATTAAAAGATCAAATGTTTGAATGATTTAAAGAATGGAAACTTAGTGTTGAAGATCAAAAATATATATATATATATATATAAAATACCTAAGGATAGATAACGAGCTTGAATTCTAAGGGAATACTTCAACTCTCTATGTCTTGAGTGTGGCATAGCTAGACATAGGAAAATTCATACACTCCTCAGCAAAACTGAGTAGCCAACAAAATAAATAGAACCTTGATGGAAAACGGTGACATGTATACTATATGAATCTGATATTTCTGAATTTTTTTGGGTTGAGGCATTAGCTACAGCCACCTTTTCAGTAAATAGAAGTCCCTACACTTCTACTGAGATGAAGACTCTTGAAGAAGAGTGGACAGGAGTACCTCCAAATGTCACACCCTGTCCCGAGCCACCCCTCTGTAGCCTGAGATGGGGTGTGAGAACAATAGACACCCACCCTCTTGCGATATCTACCATCAAACCTTTACCCTTTTCAAACTAACATGTGCAACTTAGATACACAAAAAGAAACTAACTCATAATAAAACATGTTAGTTTGGAAAGGGTAAAGGTTTGACGATAACATCGTAAGAGGGTTGGTGTCTGTCCCATCTCGGGCTATGGAGGGGTGGCTCTGGGCAGGATGCGACACCAAAATCTTTCACATTTAAAAACATTTGATTGCAGTGCATATGTTCATACCAAATAAGGAAAGCTTGAACCTAGAGCTTTTAAATGCATGTTTATTGGGTATGCACATGGTACTAAAGGTTTCAAGCTTTTGGATTTCAAATGTAACAGAAGCATTATTAGCAGAGATATAGGGTTCAAAGAAGAAGAATTCTATATAAATTTTGAGAAACTAAAACAACCTATGATGAACTATTAGAGTGACCCCCAACTAGTACTTATTTTGAACTTTAGTGAAAATTTTGAGAATTTTACAACAAACAGTGAGCCTACTCATACTCTAGTTGTTGAACTAGAAGATCTTACAAATCAGACACAAAAAACTCAAACAGAATGTTTAGAAGACTACCCTTTAACTAGAGATAGACAAAGAAGAGTTATAAGACCTCCCCCAACTGGCATTCAGTTCTTTCTAAAATTGTTGTCCATTGCATTTGTTCTCCTTTGTTATTGTGTGATAACATCAGTGTCACATATATGGTGTTGGGATTTGTGTTGTAAAGCCTCGTAATTGATTAGGTAATTAGTTTAATTATTAATTATATAGTATCAATTTATCGATTAACGAAAAAATTCAATTGCATGAAGTCTTGAACATGTATGTAGTTAACATACGGGTGGATCATGTTCAAGACTATAGTATATGGATAAGGTTGGATGCCTTATCTTAGTGACATTATGGATACGACCTACTTTGTAATAGTTACAAACAGTTTGATCCAAACTGTTAAATGTGGAGATATGTGAGTGTGTGTATCCTATACAAAGAGTCTCTATAAGATCGGACTGCGAAATATTTAATCTTTTTGTATATCCATTAATTGATGAGATTAATGTTTCATAGGATGATCATGTACGATCCGATCTTAATCTTGAATGACTTATGAACTCCTGTTTGTGAGGTTGGTCCTTTAATTTGCATGGGCGAGAGGGTCCCAAGTTGCCGACTCAATAAACTTATCATTTTAGAGATTTGACTAAATGCGGATCTAGGAACATAACTTCACAAGATAGAATTCAGTCTTTCTCGTATAGGGTAAATAAATGAGTACTTCTCTTAAGTGTTGATTTTAGGTCTTGAACAAGGAATCCACCCTCTCACTGGCTCGAGAGGAACTTAGTTTATGGTTGGACTATAAAAAAATTGTTCATTAGAGGAATTAGTGGTACTTAAGGAAAATAGGTAATTACAAGGGTAAAATAGATATTTGACTCAACTGTAATTATGGACAACTAATGAAGGATTGACTTGCTTATATTGATTATATTCATGGACACAACTTGTCCTACAGTGCATAAGAGTTCAACTACGGGTCGATAGTGGTTTGCCCTGTAGTTAATGAATAAGAGTTAATTTAATTAAAGAGTTTAATTAATTAATCTTGGATAATTGAAGTTTATAATTTGTAGGTCCATAAGGTCGCTTTGCTAGTTCACCACGGAACAACAAAGATCAATTATGTTGAAGGAAAAATTTGAAATTTTCAAATTTATAAGGGAAAATATTAATTGTATTAAATACAATAAACACGCATATTGCAAAATTTAATATTCAAAAGTTGAAATATAAAAAAATAATATACATATTGAAAATTAAAATAATATATAAATCTAAATATTGGAGACTTTTAAAATTCAAAATAAAAATAAAATAAATATAGCAGAATTATTTTTGTAAATAAAAAAATTGATAAATAAAATAGATAAAGTGTTGTTTTCAAATATATCAAAATGAATAAAACTATTTACAAATATAGAAAAGTTTCATAAAGATATCTATCGCGGTCTATCCTGATAGACAATGAAGATTTTCTAGATTTATAAATAGTTTGATATGTTTTCTATTTATAATCATTTTCCTAAATAAAATATAAAAGGTGGAAACAAATATAAAAGAAAAAAAAATTGTCCATCTTGGGAGTTAAAATTTGAAATATAAAAAAATTAATCTACTATTGAAAATTAAAATAACATATAAATCTAAATATTGAAGAATTTTAAAATTCAAAATAAAAATAAAATATAAATATGAGAGAATTATTTTTGTAAATAACAAAATTAATAAAAAAAATAAAAATAAAGAAATGTAATAAAAAAAATAGATTCTTCAAAAAATAAAAATCGAAAGTGCCAAAAAAAAAAAAAAAGAAATTGAACTCATAAAATGAAATTAGTTACCATGGGTGCCGCCTAATACACCAAAAGCTAAGAAAAATTGTTTGTGAAAACTGTAAAATAGAAATTGGAAGAGAAACAAGAGAAACAAACTTTTGTTGGTCAATGAATTTTGGCCCATTTTGAAGAAAGATTTCTTAAAATTTAGAAACAAAAAACGGGAATAATTATCAAACAAGCTCGTTTTTTTAAAAAATGAGAAATCGAGACATGAAATAGGAAAATGGAAATGTTACCGAACAAGCCATTAAGTGCTCATTTTTTAAATCTCTCTGTTTTTTTTTTTTTTTGGTTACATTTTAAAATTAATTGAAGTTATATGCATAGTGAAATATTGAAAATGATTTTTTTTTTTTTTTTTTAAATACATTACATGAAAATAGGATAGGGAAAAAGGAGTTGGGATGGAACAGCTCAACAAAAGCGTGAACTATAAAGTTAAATAGTGCTCTCTTTTCTCTCTTTGTCCACACGAGTGCCCTTCCACACGTGACTCCAAAAGCTCCCAAGTGACGTACTCTTTTTTTTCTTTTTCTTTCCATATTCAAATCAAATTTAAAAAATTAGGTTAAAAATGATGGTTAGTCCCTAATCTTTCAAGTAACAATTCAATTCTTGAATTTTGATTTGTGACGATTTAGTCCTTAAATTTTGCTATATAATGATTTATTCTCTCTATTTTAAAGTTTGTGATAACGTTTTAGTCCTAATTGTAGAAATTAATGTTAAAATTTAATGTAATTTTTGCATAAATAAACTAATAAATGAATTTAAGACTTAATATTTTTATAAAATACAAAATCTACATCATAAAATAATAAAAATTAACATTTTTTTTTTATGTTAAGGACTAAATTGTTACAAATTTAAAAGTGCAAAAACTGTTACATACTAAAATTTATGAACTAAATTGTTACAAATTTGAAAATATAGAGATTAAATCATTACAAATCAAAATTTAAAGACTAAATTGGTACTTTCGTGGAAGATTAAAGATCAAAAATATTTTTTAACCGCCTATAAAAAAAATCATTACATCACGAACAAGGAGAAAATATTTAGAAAAGTTTATAGTCAAACAATTTTTTTCAAAGTAACTGATATACATTAAATATGAATTGAGTTTAATTTTATGATTAATGAGACTTTAAACTTTTAATTTTGTATTTTGTTGGTCAATGAATTTTAATAAAAAAAAATGTCAAATATGTCCACACTAATTCAACACAAAATTAAAAAAAAAAAAATCAGAAACCAAATAGACACAAAATTATATATATATATATATATATAGTTCACAAACTAAATTGTAATAATTCCTAATTTGTAAGTGCACACAAAATTTCCTTTCATTTTTTTTTAGCCCCTATGTGTACTTGTGTAGTGAGACCAAACACATGAATATACTACATTATGTGAGAAGAATATTACACACTTTATAAGAGTTGTTGTACATTGAGATCTCATAGTTCACTATCATATATTTTTACATATTATCACACTACCACAGTTAAAGTTAAATATTTAGTTAATGCATGCCTCTCACTACTTATATTAAGATAAGAGTGTTTATATTTCAATATATATGTGTATATATGTGGTTTTTTCTTTTTAAATATTGATTTATAATATATAATATCATTTTCTTTATTTTTAAGACGATGAATCTTTATTTATCTATGTCATGATATAATATTATCCACTTTTGACATAAACCGTACCCTTCATAGTTTGGATTTTTGTTTCACCCAAAAAGTCCTCATATCATTGAAGATATTTATCTTCACTTATATACGTCATAGATCTTCCTCTTATCTAAATAATGTGGGTTTTTGCTCGCACTTCACCAATGCTATCCTCGAATTAAGGACCATCAAAGCCTCTTCTCCAATGATCATCTTTGTGTATTATTCTCGAGCAAATCACTTTAGTTGTAACCACACCACTAAATAAATAAACAATAGAGAAATCAACACACATATTTATGTGGTTCACTAACAATGTGTTAGGTATATCTATAAGTAAAGGAGAGAACAATTTTATTATTACAAAGAAAATATCATATTTCAAATTATAGAAATGCATCTAGAATTAGAGAGTTTCTATATATATATAAATACAACTTAGAGCATACATAAGTTAGCGAGACTTTGCATTTGGTCACTCGAAGCACCAGATTACAGATTCAATACATTCCAACACCATTCTTCATTAGAGCATACCCTTGATAAGCTCATCTACCACATATCAAAATGATAATGCCATTAAGACACATCAAAACGAGGGACATGACTCTAATACTATTTGTTGGGCTAATATCATCCATATTAAATATTTAGAGAATTTATACCATAAATTAAATTAGTAAAAAGAAAAAGAAAAGAGTGACGTATGATTCAATATATTCTGTTTGGTGAAGTAAAAGTATATGATATATGCTAAAATATACTTTTTGGTATGTTCCAAACAGCTCTAAAGACTTGTGGTGTAGTGTCCAATAATTGGAAGGCCTAACTTTCTTCCTCGTGTATAGTGCAATAGAAAATTATTAGTAGGAAGAGGAAATATTAAATCTCAACCGTTCATCATATCTCATCCATAGATTGGAATAATAGCTTTTTTCTTTTTTTTTTTTTTTCTTTCTTTTCCCGAGAGAATAATGGGAAACAGCTAAACAAACATGGAGGATAACAAAATATTATTTTTAATTGGTATGAAAAAGAAATTGAAGGCTTCATATATATACATCAAATTTTTTTTAAACATATCATCCTCGTACGCTACGTCGTACTCATTAATCGCATTAGGTCTCTAAAGTGAATAATTTTAAGTGGGGATGAAAATCTTGACCCTAATATAGAGTGAGTTCAATTGAGACATTACAGAACTTTTAAAATTTTGAGTTAATCTTTTAAAAAGTGTTTAATATGTTTTTGAATTATAAAATTTTTTCTTTTATTAAGTGTTCATTAATTTTAAAACGTGTTTAATAGGTTTTTAAAATTTTAATTTTGTGTAATAGAAACACTCAATTTTGGTGGCTTCGAGATGTTTTTTTTTTTTTTTTTAAATTTACCAATTTATTAAATACAAAATTGAAATTTTAAAAAGTGTAGCAAGTCTTTTTCAAAATTCAAGGTCTTATTGGTAAGCTTGAAAATTTGAAAAGATAGTATGTGTGTGGGATCACATATATGTTTGAATATTGTAAATATAATATGATATAGTCTGGTTGAGGGAAGGAACAATAATAGGACATAATATAGCCATTTATATTATATTAAATTTAGGGTTGTTTTCAAATATAGCAAAATGAGTTAAGTATTTACAAATATAACAAAATATCATTATCTATTTGTGATAAACATTGATAGACTACTATCATCTGCAATGATAAACACTTATAGACATTTGTCAGTATTTATTACTGTCTATCACTAATAAAAATGACAGTTTGCTATATTTAAAAATAATTTCAACAATTTTGTCATTTAAAAAAATCACCCTTAAATTTAAATAATAAAAAAATCGTTAATTTTTAGTTAGTTTCAGTTATATCTATAAACTTTAAAATGTTGCATTTTAACTCTTAAAATTAGAAATTAATTTCAAAACAACCATTATAGACTTTTGTTTTCAAATTTGTATATGAAAATTTTGTATCAACTTATTTGAACAAATCCAAACACACATACATGGAAAGAAAAAATATACACACACATTTGTCGACCATCTATTGTCATTTTTCTCTTTTCACCTCTATCAACCTCAATTCTTTGTTTTTTCATTTATGATTTTTTCACTAGCGTTAATCGCCAAAAGTTTAAAAGTGTACTTCCCATATGTGTTTAGATTTGTTTATTTAAATAACATATAAACACATATAAACTTTTTCGTCCATAAATTTGACAGCAAAAGTCTTCTAGAATTGTTTTGAAATTTAAGGTTGAATTGAAACTTTTTAAAATTCAAAGGTATAATTGAACCAATCTCATACTATTCAACTCTTGCTTATAATATATCCATTATATATATATATATATATATATATATGAAATTTATGAGCACGTGATATGGTTTATTTTGGTTGGATCCCCATAAAGATTTGAGAATATCTTTACAAATTTAGTCCCCCCATGACTTATCCATCTCTTCTTTTTGATATTGATTTTTATGCACTCAAAGCTTTTCTTCTGCCCCCTTCCTCTCTTTTCTCTCTCTGTGGGAGAGGAAAAGAGAGGGGGGAAGGCTTCTCTTGTGTACAATTGTCTATCACTTGGTTAGGCACACAACCAAACTATCACTATTTGTGCATGTGCCAAGAATGTACCTTTACTTTACTTGTTTTATATATATATATATATATATATATATATATATATATATCAGAGAGAGAAGTAACCAGATCGATAAAATCAATTAGAAGAAGAGAATACTCGAATAGGGCTTGTCTATATAGTTGAAATTTGTACAAAATAGACCCATTTGGAATGGCTTTCTCTCAATGCGTAAATAACGGTTTGTATGTAACTTGAAAAAGTCATTCTCGAAATAAGTCTTAAAGTACTGGTAATCATTATCGGATTTTGTTGAGTTTGGATGGAAGAGTACGTGATTGGAATGCATATAGAGTAATCACCAAAATTGGGTTTAATTTTATAAAGTAATTGGTTTCGAATGAGAGTACTTCACTAAGTCCATAGAAAAAAATATTATAATTAAGGATGTTCATGGTTGAGTTGGGTCAAGTTGACACACCTTTTAGACTTAAATCAATTGTTCAAGTTGTAAATTTTTTTCAATTTAAATAAGTCTCATTAAGTAATAAGCCCAACTCGTACAACTCTTATTAAATGATGATTTAAACCAACTATGAAATCGTCGGATTGAGTTTGTTCGAGTTATCTAGGCCATTTATTTAAGTCATGTTTGATAACTATTTTGTTTTTAAAAATTTAAGCTTATAACTATTTCTTATCTCCTCTCTGTTAAATTTTTTTTTTTAAATCATGACACGTATTGAAAATTAAATACAAAAAGGTAATTTTTAAATTTTTGTTTTTGTTATAAAATTTGGTTAATAATTCTAGTCTTTCTTATGAAGGAAAAAAATTAACAGAAATCATAAATTTTAAAAATAGAAAATTAAAAATAAAACAAGAAAATCTATTTATTCATTTTTAAAAATTAAATTAAGATTAGGAACACGATTCCAACTAATATTGTAGAAAAAATTGTTGGATAATATATGTATCCAAACAAAATTATAGAATTAATTAAATAAAATTAAAATAAATATATGTGATCTAGTAATGTTGGTAATAAAGTACAAAGTTTTAAAAATTAATATTAAATTTAGGTTGGTTTAATTACAGAAGAACTCATGAACAACCTTAAAACATGAAATTGAAAACAATGAATTTTAATGAAAACAGGGTTGTATTTCATGATTTTATATATGTATTTATTAGCAAATTCAAAAATTAATTTTCAATCGAAACAATTGTTTGAGATGTGTTTGAATATTTATAAACCATAAAACTAAATATTGGATATAGAGTATAAACATTTATTTATGAATTTGTGAATTTATTTTATATTAAAAATTTTATCTAATTATTATTTCAGTTCATATAATACATTACATAATACATATTTTAATTATTTAAAAGAGAAACGAATTTAGTCCACTACATAAAATACTATACTTATTATCGTTTTTATACTTTTTTTCACTATAATTCTACATTATAAATATTCAAGTTTAAAATCTGGACTACAAATATAAAAGATGTTTTCAAAATTTGTATTGTTTAGATCACAACTAAACATAGTTTTCAAAAAATAGAATTTAGCTACTTTCACTTCAAATTTATCTCGTTGTTATCTATTTTTTACCAATGGTTTAAAAAACCAAGCCAAAATTTAAAAAAAAAAATTTAAAAACTAGCTTTTGTTTTTAGAATTTAACAAAAAATTCAACTATTGTAATTAAGAGAAATTCAAACTAATGTAAAAAATAGAAGGAAATAAGCTTAATTTTCAAAAACAAAAACAAAAGACGAAATGGTTACTAGATAGGGCCTTACTAAATGCATTTTTTGTCGAATTCAATGAATCTGAAAAACATAAAACAGAATTCAAATTTTCGGGCAAATAAGCCCTTAATAATTCAACCCAAATTGCATGAATTGGGTTGGGTTGTTCGGATTCTCCGATTTATTTGGTCTTTGATCAATATCCTCAATACACCCAATTAATCGAGTTTATCTGGTAATCAATAAAACACAATTTTTTTTTTTTTTTTTTTTTTTTTTTTTGAAAAGTAACCTAAACTGTTAACATCTCTTGTGGAAACCACACCACACCCATGGCATTGCATGTGAAGAAAACATAAAACCCAAAAGAAACCAAATAAAATAAAGCTATATATATATATATATATATATATATATATGTCACTTTAGTTCATGCAGATTCTTTTTAAATGATATATTAGTACTAAATAATAATAATTAATAATAATGTAAAGATTTTGTTGATAATATAGTTGATTATGTTACAATTCCGACAGCATGGGACTGACAGCCCCAATTTGTCCCCAACATAAAATAATATGAATTGAACACAAATACATAATAAAATAATAATAAGTTGCTTTTTTTTTTTTTTTAATATTTATTTATGTAATTTTTTTAATGGAAAACCATGGGTTGAGTTGTGTCATAACCCATAATAGAGGGGGCAATTGGACTTAGATCCAATTAAATAAAATTTCTTTAGTCCCATTTTAGCCCCCTAAAGATCCAACAATTCACAAAAATATTCTCAATGTTTCGCCCTCTTTTTACATTATACAAATCCATAATATTCATTTTATAATCTTTTCTTTTCTAATCACCGTTATAACATAAAGTAAGTAATTAATTTAAAATATATGTAAAAGTAAAAGGGTTAGAGAGAGAATAATAGATGTTCCTTTATTTTATTATTATTATTATTTATAGAAAAGATACGATATTGGCCCTTATACTTTTGATATATGTTCACTTTTAGTCATTATATTTTCAATTGTTCAATTTTAATAGTACTTTCAATAAATCTTAAATTTAACTAATTAATTTAATTAAAATTGCTTAAATAATAATAATAATTTTCATAAAAAAAATATATGGATGTGTTTTCAAAATTTATGGTAAGAATGTTAATGGATAACAAATTTTTTTTTTTTAAAAAAAATCAACAATAAACTAAGCAGTGGAGACTAAATTTAAGATTTATCGAAATAATATCTAAAATTGATAAATTTTAAAGTATAGGAGCAAAAATAGTATTTTAAATTTTATTATTATTATAGTTGTTTTCAAATATAGCAAAATGAGCCAAATATTTTAGAAATATAGCAAAACATCAATATTTATTTATAAGTATTTAGCACTGTTTTGTGATAGACACCGATAAATAGAGACATCTTGCTATATTTGAACGTATTTATAGTAATTTTGTTATTAAAATAATTATCTTTATTATTGAAATTGGAAAATTCCTCCTAAATGTTAAAAGGAAAATCTCAAAGATTCTTTTAATGATTGCCCAATGGTGACCAACTCCACCTTTGGCTTTCACACTTAATTTTTCAAGACTGTGATATATTCTTTACCTCCATATTTGGACCAAATTTTTGGTCCCTTAATTTTGAAAATTTCAAATTTGTCCCTAGTTAAGTCATCTTAATTTGGTGCTTCTTATTTGGTCAATTTTCCTTACAATATTAAAAATTAGTAGCCACCATCTTTGGAAAAAATTTTTGGTAAATTAGGTACATTATAGTGAACAAATCAAAACCACATTCTAAACTCTCTCTTCTCTTTGTATTATTTCAAATTAATTACAACCTATGATGGTTGTAGTTTAATTTTATTGATGGTGTTATTTAATTTCATGGGTGGTAGAGGTTTAAATTAAATATCGATAATGGTAGTCTTAGAAAAATGTAACCATGCATATTCCTTTATCAATTACGTACAATTGATTAAATACGATTATCTAATTAATTATAATAATAAACATATATGATAAAATAAAATATTTCATCATTCTTAGATTATAATTCATAATTAAATTTTAGAGGTTAGAATTGAAAAGATTTTGTAACTCACATCCTATTATCTATATAGTGATCATTTTATTCACCGTATTTCTTTATCAACACTAAAAAGTTTCATCATTTCTTTATTTTTTATTTTGATCTCTATGTTCTCTTTGCTCCAAAAGTCTATTTAATCTTCAAAATATCTCAACATGTTGGTGGTGTATATATTAAAAATTATAAAGGTTACATATTTGTTTTTGTGGTATATTTGCAAAGTATGCATGTGTGAATCTATATCCTGAATTCAAAAACTTATGATGTTACAATCCATTTTTAATGAAGTTGAATATTATTAAGTTTGTCGATCAATATTTATAAGTTTAGCATATCCGTTTTAAGAAATTGAGTTATATATTTAGGATCTTTGATTTCTTTTTTCACTCCTTAAAATTCGTATATTTTTTATGTAAAATATTTGTTGAAAAATAAAAGATTATTTATCCCTTAAAAGCTTATGTTTCTTTTGTTGAGAAAACAAAACATGTGTAACTTAATGCCTCATTAAGTTTTCAATTAATTAGAATTAATTAAATAGATAAATAAATTATCAAATAAAATTAAAAAAATAATCCCAATTTTCATAAAAGAAATCTATACAGTTGGGATCTAAAGAGATTTCTCATTTCATCTTTTAAAAAAATTATATTAATTTTTGTTTAATTATAATTATCTTATCTTACTATTTTAAAAAGTGGCAAAAGCCCCTCAATAAATCTTAAATTCACAACATTTGTCTTTTTATTTTAAAGAAAAACTTAAATTATCCTGATTAAATTTTTTAAAAAACAATAAAATAATGATAATTAGAAGAAAAAAACACTCATACTCGCACTGTCTTGTCATGATTTTATTAAAAAAATGTTACACCTGCTTTTTTTTTTTTTTTCTAATTGTTTCAATATTTATTATTATTTAGTTCAAATTAAAATTAACATTAAAATTTTTATTATCTTTTCACATTCTCACATCCATACATAATCTCTACATGCTTAAGAGATAAGATGTTAGAATCCAAGAAAAATTATCTCTTCATTTCTATTATTTAATTTTCTTAATAAAATACTTTGTATTTTAAGAGAATACTTGAAGATATGCAAATAGATGGGTACTTGAAGATGATATAATGTTAAACAAAGTTAAGTCTGAAAATGCTTTAAGTATATGTACAAATATTCTCTCCTTTGATGTAATTAGTTTTTTTTTTTTTAAATAATAATACTAATTAATATAAGATAATGGAAATTATTATTATTATTATTAACTATAAGTTCTATAATTTAAGATTATTATATTAACCGTCTGTCAAATTATTTCTATGATTTTATTTTCTTCAACTCAATTATTTTTAATAATTAGAGAAAAAAGTTACATTGAGAATAATAGTTTAAATTTACTTATACAATTGAAAAAAAAAAGAAAAAAAAAGAAAAAAGAAAAAGAAAACGTGTTTTACCCATTCACTTTTTAGAATTCATTATAAGACTTATAACTTTACCTATAATTATATTCAATAATGGATTTATAAAAAAATTACTAAATTTTATCAGTTGGCTTTTAAAAATAAAAGTCTAAAATACACTGAAGCCAATAATTTAAATGGCACGAACAAAAGGAAAAAAAGAACAGAAAGTTTAAAATTTTATTTAATTATATAGAAAATTTAAAACTTTCTAGAATTTTACTCAAACTCTTTTATAAAATTTATTCTTGATACATATGATAAAAGATTTCAAATACCACGTGCAACGCAGGTACTAAAAAACTAGTATTAAATAAGTTACGCGTTTTTAACTTACAGAAAAATGAATTAGTATTTTACTTAATATTTTGATTAATTATCATGTTAGCCTGGTTTAAAAGAGTCTAGAACTACCTAAAAATTTTGAGTAAAATGGAGGTATATCAAATTAGTAAAATACAATTTTTTTTGGAAATAATTGGTAAAATAAAATAATTATTATTTTTCTTTTACAATTGTTGAGATTTTCTTAAGTGAGAGAGACCAATTTAAAATTAAGCCAAAACTTATTTTATTATTATTATTATTATTATTAATTTGTTGAGTCCAACATGGGATGAATCTATGCTCTGCTCACTTTGCCCATAAAATTTTCGATTGAAGCTTTGGAATAATTATAATGATGAAATTTAATCTTATTGAAAATAGTAATAAATTTTTTATATTAAAATATTAATTTAGCCAATGTGTTTTAAGATTTTTTCAATTTTAATTTTTTTTTAAATCTCAAATTTAATCCTTCAAAAGAATTAGTGTTTATCAAAAATTGGTTAAATAGTGATAGTAATTCTTAGGTAAGAAAATACATTATAAAAATATCTTTCCAAAATTTATAATAGAAAGATTTATAGATAATTAAAATGTTTTGTAGACAAAGTAATAATAAACTACTAATAGAGACTAAATTTAATAAAGACTATAAAATAATGTGTTGACCAAGTTGAATTATGCTTGTAAAAGTCAAATTAATACTATAATCTTAAAGCCCAAAAAAAGTATTTCAAATGGTTGAAATTTAAAAATAAGGCAAATTTCCATAAATAATCAAAACTTTATAACTAATAATTGTTTCAATTTAAACCTGAAACCTTCTTAAGTTTATCAATTTACATCTTCCTCTAGATTTCATTCGATCAATATCATGTAAAACTTATGATTTGAGTTAATTAAGCTCCTGCATTTTCTCTTTTTAAAAAACTCATAAATTTTTATAAGCTAATCAATTTTGACATTTCACATAATAATTACCTTTGAAAATCATGAATGTATTTATTCTCAAATATGTGTGTAGACTTCTTCGAATGTCGGTTTTATAGAATGAACATTTAGAGCAAATGACTAGATGATTATTAAAGAAAATTATAACTAAGATTCTAAATCGATTAATTAGTGATTAATTGATACAATTATTAGTTTTGCATGAGATTATTTTTTTTATGAAAAAATAAATTGACATAATTACAAAAATTTAGGTTTTAAATCGATACAACTTCTAAAATTTAGAGTATAAATTAATATTTTTTCTAAAAGAATATTTACTTTAATCTTAAAATCTCCCAAAAAAAAATATTGAAAAATTATTGGGTGTAAAAGAATATTTACTTTAATCTTAAAAACTCCCAAAAAAAAATATTGAAAAATTTATTGGGTGTACAATGGAGATTGACCAAGTTGGACTGATGTTGATCATGAACGGCGGTGATTGGCTAAAGTGGACCCCACCTTTGTTACAACATACTTTTACGATTTTGCCCTCGAATCTCCATCATTATCATGTTTGAATTGAACTGGGAACGCACGTAATGTCACTTGTATTTTTTCATTCCCCTTTCCTTTCATTCTCACAAGCATATATTTTTTGAAAAATAATAATAAATAAAGAAAAATAAAAATTTTCATTTCGGTCATCTATTGTTAGTTTAATTATTGTTCACATATGGCTATTCTTTATTTTCTTACATTGAAATTATAAATTTAATCCGTGTAGTTTAGAAAAGTAAGAATTTAACTCTTATAGCTTAAAATTAGAATTAACTATAAAAATTATTTTTTTTAAATCATAGAAACATATTTTAAATTTTAAGATTATATAGACTAAATTCTAACTTTTTCTAAACTATAAAGACCAAATTCATAATTTAACCTTTAAAATATTATTTTGGTTCTTATTCTTTGTTTTTCATTCTATTTTAGTTATCTCTATACTTTCAATCATTCAAATTTAATCTATATACTTTTTTATAAATCTTAAATATATATTTTTTTTAGTGTAATAGGAATAAAAAAATTTAAATCACATAACTCCTGATCGTGAACACATTTATATGTCAGTTGAGTTATACTCGCTTTGACAATAAATCTTAAATCTAGACTCCAAAATTATTTTTCTTTTACCAAAATTAGTTAGGTAATAATATTAATTTTCATGCAAGAAAAAAGATACTATGACAAGTATTTCCAAAATTTATAAAGGAAATGTTAATAGGGACATTTAAAAAAAATCAACAATAAACTTATGACATGGTATATCTTTAAGATTTGTTGAAAGTATAAAGACTAAAATGGAACAAAGTATTGTCACAATCAAATTAATTTTAAATCATAAGACTATTTTAAGATTTATTACATGTCTCACATTTGAACTAATTTTAAACTAAAGGACTAATTTGTGATTTATTAAAGGTATAAGGATTAAAATGAGTTAGGGACTAAAATGATATTAATTTTAGGGTATTTTCAAATATAGCAAAAGGTACCAAAATATTTACAAATATAGCAAAATTTTATAGTCTATCTACGATAAACCGTGATAGATCACGATAGACTACTATTTGTGTCATGATACAGATAATAGTTTATCACGTCTATCGATAACTTCTCTTAATTTTAATTATAAATAAACAAATAACACCCAAAATCCTTCCCTATGTGTCCTTTTCCTAATCAATCTAATCCTATCATGATTTTATCTATATTTTCATCCAAAAATATACATTTCTTCCCAAAGCTTTTATTACCCATATTTCATAACTACTCTTTTAGGAGAAAAAGAATCAAGAGAGACGTGCCAATTAGTCAAAAAGATATTCTTTTTTTTTTTCATAAATAAAAAGGAAAAGGAAATTTTATGCTTCTCTATAACGAGTATGATATAGCCACACATATATAACTATTAAAATATATATAAAAACACTTTATTTTGAGGGTTGAATATATTAATACCTACCTAGCCAGATTCATACTTTATTCAACGTATCCATATATCCACATTCTTCTCCATTCTATTTTATCTAAAAAAAAAAATTCATAAAACATAGGGAAAAAAAATGAAAGAAAGAAAGAAAAAGAAGTGGATAATAAAATGTAAGCATTTTATTTATTGGCCTTTTTAGTTTTTATAATTTTTAAGTAAAATACATAAATATAGTATCCTTTTAAGTTATTACAACAAAGACGATCATTTTCATCCTTCTAATATTTTAGAATTTATTTGATTTTAGTTTTAGAATTTATTTGATTTTAGTTTATGTATTTTTAAATGTTTAAATTTAGTCCATATATTTTCATATGTATTTTCAAATGTTTAAATTTAGTCCATATACTGCTAATTTATTGTGAATCCTTTAAAAAAATTGTTATCTTTTAACATTTTTACTATAAATTTTAAAAACATATTCACATATTGTATTTTATTGCATGAAAATTATTATTATAATTATTTAACTAATTTTAATAAAAAATATATATATATTAACTTTGAGAGACTAAATTTAAAATTTATTAAAGTACATTGACCAAAATTGAACAAATTCTAAAATATATAGCTCAAAGTGATATTTAAACCTGTTTGTTACTACGGAATTATACTCGCGCTATTACATTTTCACATAGTAATTAATATCCGATCTACTGAAAATTTAAAATTCAAAGTATCTAAAAAGTAACAAAAGACCAAAATCATATATAATTGGAAGAAAATAATGAAATAAAATAATGAATTAATAATATGAGTGGTGAGATACCCAAATTTTTTTTGCCTATAAATACTAGTGTTTTGGCTTCACTTTTCTCTTGCCAACTCAAAATTACAATTCTTCTCTCTCTTTTCTTATTTAAAATAAATAAATAAATAAATATGGCTATCAACTTTCCCATTCCAACTTATTTCGTAGACATGGTTTTCATTAACCGCCTGAAATCCTTGATATCCAAATCCTTTTTTCCCCACGACGGCGCCACCAATCTCCGCCATGACTCCGCCGCCCTCACCTCCGCCGCCACCGACTTCGGTCACATGGTCTCTGACCCACCCGCCGCCGTCCTCTTCCCCTCCTCCGTAAACGACATCATTACCTTAGTCAAACTTGCCAACTCCCGTTCTGTCCCGTTCAACATCGCCGCCAAAGGCTGCGGCCACTCCGTCCGCGGCCAGGCAATGGCCGGAAATGGAGTCGTCGTCGAGATGACTTCCTTGAATAATCCCACCAGAATCTCTATCTCCGGCAGCGAGTCTGTCGGATTCTTTGCCGACGTCGGCGGTGAACAGCTGTGGATTGATGTTCTTAACGCCACTCTTAAACATGGACTTGCACCGGCATCGTGGACGGATTATCTTTACCTCACTGTCGGCGGGACGTTGTCGAACGCTGGTATTAGCGGTCAGACGTTCCGATACGGTCCACAAATTTCTAATGTTGTTGAACTCGACGTCGTTACAGGTGCTTAATAAATTCCCACTCACCTCAAAAGTTTTTAATTTTCTTTTATAACAATTTCATTAAAATCTTTACGTCCAATATTTTAGATTACACTCATTATTTTAGATCTACATTTCATCCTTTTGTTAATTCATAAAGGGCAAAACTTTATATATATGTATACACTCTCTCTCTCTTTTGTGTGATTGGAATTGAATGCAATTGTATTAATTTTAAATTTTTAAAAACTAGCTTTTATTTTTGGTTTTCAAAATTTTGACCGGATGATTATCCAAACATAATTGAATATTCTTATAAAAAAAAATATATTTTTGTGTGCATAAAGATACATAGTTGTACAAGATTATTGCTCACAAAACTCATAATATTTAATTTAAAGGTTTAAATAAAAGAAAAAAAAACTTCTTAAAAAATTGTAAAAAACCAAATAATTATGGGAATTTAAATTGGTTCTTGCATGGGTTGAGTTTATTTAATTTTTTTTTTTATTCTTTAAAATTTTGAATATTTTTTTTATAGGGAAAGGAGATCTTGTAAGCTGTTCAGCAGAAAGGAACAAGGAACTCTTCAATTCGGTCCTTGGTGGTTTAGGCCAATTTGGAATCATAGTTCGAGCTAGGATTCCCTTATTCCAAGCTCCAAACAGGGTACAATTTTATTTTTATTCACCCACCACCAATTTTATTTTATTATTATTATAATATTTATTTATTTATTTATTTGGATTATTTTAGGTTAAGTGGGTTAGAATGCTGTACAGCAACTTTAGTGAGTTTGTGAAAGATCAAGAAAAATTGATCTCAATGAGTAATAATGGAAGCAAACAAAAGGGCGCATTGGACTATTTGGAGGGTTTGCTTCTAATGCATGATGGTCCCCCAGACAATTGGAGATCCTCTTTTTTTCCACCTTCTCATCACTCTACAATCATCTCTTTGGTTAATCAACACTCCATTATATACTGCCTAGAAGTTGCCAAGTATTACGACAATCGCTCTCGACATACCCTCGACAAGGTACATTCCCAATCATCGTCGTCGTTGATCGTGTCTATATATCTTTAACCTACCTAGCTAAGACACCATGTTTTGATTTCGGTTTTGTAAACACATGTAAAATCACTTCAACTTATGAGGTATATATCTATTAGGGCTTCTCAAAATAACCGGAGGTTCCATATGGTTTGGAAAATATCTGAATTTAGTCGATCCATGTGGTTTTATAATTAAAGTTTAGTTCCTACGAGAGGGGACTATTTTGTGAGGATTTTATAAAACCTTTAGGAACTAAATTCTAATATTCTCCAAATCATAGAGACCGATTTTGTAGTTTAATTAAACAAGTTAATTTGAGAAAGCCTTGATAGATACTCATAAGTTGAAGTGGTCGTACGCGTGTTTATAAAAACAAAATTGAGACAAGGTGTCTTCACTAGGTAGCTAGGTCGATTGGTTAAATTTTTACTTTCTCCAAATGACTTTTTTTTTTTTTTTTTTCTTTCTTTCTTGTATGTATAGGAACTTGATGATTTGTTGGAGGGGTTAGACTTTCTGCCTAGGTACAAATTTGAGAAAGATGTATCCTATGTTGAATTCTTGAATAGGGTTCGAGGTGGAGAGCTGAGCCTTCGATCTCAAGGGGTATGGGATGTTCCTCATCCATGGCTGAATCTCTTCGTGCCGAAATCTCGTATCATCGAGTTCAACTCGGGCATTTTCAAGGACATTATTCTCAAAAGAAAAATTACCAATGGGCCTATACTCATCTACCCCATGAACAGGAGCAAGTAATTAATTAATTAATTCCTCATTTTATTTATTAATTATTATATATTGATGTATCATATATTAATGATCTATATATTCAGGTGGGATGATAAAATGTCCGCAGTTATACCAGAAGAAGAAGTATTTTACACAATAGGGTTTTTGAATTCAAGTGGGTTTGAAGACTGGGAAGCCATGGAAGAACAAAACAAAGAGATATTAAGGTTTTGCAATAGTGTGGATATGAAGATCAAGCAATATCTTCCTCATTACAAAACAAAGGAAGATTGGGAGAAACATTTTGGACCCAAATGGAAAATGATTCAAGACAGAAAAAAAGAATTTGATCCTAAAATGATTTTGTCTCCTGGACAGAAAATTTTTAATCCTTGAACTTCTTGTTTTATTTATATATAAAAATATATTATTATTATTATTATTATTATTATTATTATTATTATATTCTGTCAGTCTTTTGTGTCTGGGTTATTCCTCGTATAGATTTTGTCAACTTTTTTTTTCTTTTCTTTTGGGTCTAGAAAGAATATTGGTGTAATATAATAATTATGTAATATTATTTATTCAAATTAGAATTTAAGTTTCCCATTTTGTGTATTAAATTTTCTTCCCCATGGTCGGTATTTTTATATTTTTATAGGTTGACTTCAACCTAAGGAGTGAAAGAAAATTTCGTTCGTATCCTCGTAAAATATTACTAATGTAAATATGATACGAATAATAAATATTTTAATTTAAGTTAAAAAGCGTAAAAATATGAAAAATTATCTTGAATGGTAAAATTGCTGAAAATATTTATAACTAATAGCAAAAAACACAATCTATTTGCGAGAAACCGCGATATATTACTGTCTGTGACACATGTAGTAGTTTATTGCAATCTATTGCAGATAGACAGTAAAATTTACTATATTTATAAACATTTTAGTTCTTTTTGCTATATTTGAAAAGAGTCCTAAAAATATTTATTTATTCATTTATGTTTTTATTAACACTTTGTTAATACTTCAAAATTTTTATTCACATCACTATTTTATATCTTGCTATCATTTGACATTTAGAATATATAAGGAAGAAAATTATCTTTTAGAAAAATAAAACTGGTTCATGAACAAGAGCTAACTTTTGTAATTCGTAATCGTGAATTTGATTAAGAAGATTTTGATTTTCAATAAGTAAATTCATTTTAAGAGATACTAAATGAAAATTAACTTAACCTCTCAACTTAAAAATGAAAATTCTTTTAATAGAGTAAAAGTTTAATGCATGAGTAGATGATCCTAACCATTCTATTAAAAATATATATATGTGAATTATGCTTAATTTGACTGTGTTTTTTTTTTAAGTGCTAACCACATTTTATTTTATAATTTAAACTTCTAATCTACCTACACTAAAAGTTTTATACATTTTTTTAATATATTTTAATTATTTAACAATCCCAATGCCCCAGATAATTAATGAATATTGAAAAAGAAGAAATTCATGATGATTAGAATTAACAAAATTCATTAACCTCATACATCATAAATTTATTAAATGTTGCTCTTTATACTTTTAATTTTAGTTCAATTTGGTCCTTATATTTTAAAAAGGGATAATTTTGAGTCCTTTCATTTTCATCTTTAAATTTTCAAAGGGTCAAAATGGGCACTTTTTGAAAGTTGAAGGACCAAAATGAACCATAGTTAAAAGTACAAGGATTATATAATGAATATTTTCAAAGTATAGGGACTAAAATAAACAAAAATTGAAAATATAGAGACCAAAATAAACATTTTAAAAGTACATAGATTAAATAAATCAAAGTAAAAAATATAAGGATCAAATATTATTTAAATTAAAAATTTAATTAACTCATAATTTGATTTATTCGAGTAGAATTGATGTATGAGGTGGCAAAATGAAACATTCTAGTTTGCTTAATTCCCATAATTATTGCATTAAAAGTATATAAGTGGGATATAATAATTAATAATTCTAAGTTTAGAAGGCACGTGGGGGGGCCTGTCGCTTATAATTACATTATGGAGACAAAAAAACAGTGCCATAGATCATATAATTCATACAATACTAAAAAGTTGATTATTGTTATCTATTATTAAAAAAAATATATATGTTTCCTTTTTCTCTTTCTAATTAATATTAATGGGCCACTATGTCACAAACTTTAGTACCAAAATATGTGTTCAAAATATGTGTTCGTGTGTCAAATACATCTTTGAACTTTAAAAAATAAGTTGAAAATTGAAAAATTATTATAAATAGAAAAAATATCAAATTATTTACAAACATAGCAAAATTTTACTTCTATATGTGATAGACCGTGTCTATTTGGGTATATCGCAGTCTACCACAGATAAAAAGTAAAATTTTACTATATATGTAATTATTTTCAACCGTTTCTCTATTTTTGAAAAAATCCCTTAGAAAAAGTACTCATTTTTGTCCTTATACTTTTAGTTTTATCGGAGGTTCAATTTTAATTTATATACTTTTAATAAATCTTTGTTATGGTTAGTTTATTGGGGATTTTTGTTTTTTTTTTTTTTTAAATTACATTGGTATTCCCGTTATAAATATTAAGATATATTATTAAACTAATTTTGGTAAAAAAAAAAATTAACATTCTAGGACTAAAGTCAAGATTTATTAAAGTATAAGAATTAAATTTAGGACTTGCCAATAGCATATAGGGACACTAATTAAATATGGATAAATGAAGGTAGAGAGATTAAAACAAAACGAAATTGAATTAGTACACAGTCGAAAATAAATAATTTAACTTTAAAAAGGTTCATAAAGATTCAATTTTATGTTTAATAATTTCTTGTTTGGAATTTTAAAAAATTAATAAGTTATTCGATATAGTATATTGAAGTATATGTCTAACTAGAACCCTAAAATAGTTTTAAATTTTACGTTCAATAGAGCTGCAAACTATAAAACATCTAAAATATGCAAAAGATTTATTAGACACAAAATTGAAAGTTCAAGACATTATTATATATTTCTTTTAGTTTAAAGATCCAATGAACACAAAATTTAAAGTTAAGGAACGGTATATTAAAACTTTTTAAAGTTAGAAAATGATAAACTAAATAGTAAACAATTTGAAAATTTAGGTACCTTTAATAATTATTTGGTCTTTGGTTTTTGAAAATTGTATTTGTTTTTTCACAATTTTCTTCATTATTATTTTCACCTTTCATACGTAAACATGCAATCAATTGAAAAAAAGAATTAACTATATTTTTTTCATTTTTGAATTTTGGTTTGAATTTTAAAGACACTCCTACAATGTAAACAAACATAACATAAAACCCAATATACATTGTGTTTATATATAAATTTAGATTTCTAAAACCATAGGCATCATTTGGTAACCAAATTGGTTTTTAGTTTTTGGTATTTGGAAACTAACCCTATAAATGTCTCTTCTACCTCTAAATTTTTTTGTTTGTTGTCTTGTTTTTACCATTGTTTTAAAAAATTTAATTAAATTTGAAAAATTAAAAAAAAAAAGTTTTTATTGTTAAAATTTGATTAAAAATTTAGCGATTCAAATAAATATCATTAGAAATTAAGTACACATAAGCATAATTTTTAAAAACAAAATAATTGACGAGTCAGCTTGAATATTATACTTCTAATTTAAGAGAAGAATTTTGCGGCTGGAAGTGAAGGAGGAAAAGGGAATTTATTATTATTATTTATTTATTTATTTATTTATTTATTTATAAAAGGATGTTTTCAACTCTTACTGCATATTGCAGGCATTTAGGGGACATGGAGTCTTCAAAAGCCTACTTCTCGGCAATATATATATATATATATTATTTAACCTTTTTTCTTTTTTTCCCATCATGCTGTTTTCTTTAAATAAATAAGTAAATAATCAATCAATTTTTTTTTTTTTCTTTCTTCTTGTTGTGAAGCAAAGCATCCGAATTAAACGTGTTTTGCTTTCATTTTGTTTCATTAATTATTATGGAAGAACAAAATGATTAGGAAAAAGGCAGCTAACTCAATATATATAAAATTTAAATAAAAGTATATAAATATATATAAATGTGTGTGTGAGATTTTTATAGGGTGGGGGTGAAAAAAGAAATTAAAAAGTAAGAACTTTTATTATATGTTGTGGATATTCTTCTAACATGCGTGGCCGACCAACCCATTTTCTACCTTTTTTTTTTTTTTTTTTTTTTCCTCTTCCTCCCTTTTTTTTCCTTTTTTTTTTTTTTTTTCCTCTTCCTCCCTTTTTTTTCCTTTTTTTTTTTTTTTTTCCTCTTCCTCCCTTTTTTTTCCTTTTTTTTTTTTTTTTTCCTCTTCCTCCCTTTTTTTTCCTTTTTTTTTTTTTTTTTCCTCTTCCTCCCTTTTTTTTCCTTTTTTTTTTTTTTTTTCCTCTTCCTCCCTTTTTTTTCCTTTTTTTTTTTTTTTTTCCTCTTCCTCCCTTTTTTTTCCTTTTTTTTTTTTTTTTTCCTCTTTTTCTCCCCCAAATATTGCCTTTTTGCTTCTGCACAAAAAAACAGCCTAACTCTCTTATTTATTTTATATTTCATTATTTATAATACCATCTGTAATTTAATATTAGATTCTCCATTATATTGTTCTTCCCTTTTTAAGATACGGTTCCAATCCGATGACCCGACTCGAATTTTCAACTCCATTAGCCCCACTCGAAAATTTTACACTTGGATGATGGTAACGATCAGTTGCAGATTCGACTTTATGTTGGGAAGTACAAATTCATAGAAGAAAATGATTAAAAATAAAAGTTTTGTTTGATAACTATTTTGTAATTTAGTCCATTACAGTCGAAGTGGTTACACAATAGAATAATGTATCATTTTGTGTATAAGTGTAATCTAGACCATTACAGTCGAAGTGGTTACACAACATAATAATGTATCCTTTTGTGTATAAGTGTAATCTAGACCATAGATATGGAACATCATGATCTAACAATGGAGATATATTTAAATGGACAGTCACATCTTTTGTCTCTTAAAATTTTATAAAATGGTCATATTTTGTTTTTTTGTTTTTTTTTTTCTCTTCAAATGATTTACAGCTATTTGAGTGAAAAAATAAAAAAGGCTATTACATACACTTGAATCTTTCAAACTGTAACGACCCGACTAATACATTCTAAACGGACCGTTACTCAATGCATGCAAATTTTCAAGAAAGACATTGTACGGTTAGTAAGAAAGAAACAATGCTTTCCATGGAAATTTATGTTTATTTAAACTCAAGAAAACAATACATAACATATAAAAGAGAATTTTGGTTCTGGCCTCTATCAAAATCAATAAAATTTCATGAACAGGAATCCATATGCAAAATAAAAGACAAACTTCAAAACAAAATTTGACAATTTAGCAAAACTCATTAAAACATGTAGTTCTAAGCGGAAGCTACTATGGGTCCCGTGAAGTCATCAAGGATTCCTCTTGTCATTCGCCAGCACGCTCTTTCCCTTACCTGAAAAAAAGATAAGATGAAAGGATGAGCAATTATATTACTCAGTAAGTGACCCCACTACCGGAGCCGGGCTAGGCACCCAAGTCCTTTAAGTGCATTAATCATAAGACAAGCATATCTAACATACTTTTATAGGGAACTGGTTATACTCGCCCTACAGTTGGTTTTGGATGTCCACAACCTCTTGAGCCCCGAAGGAACTCTTACCACTGGTGATCCCGAAGGAACACAACCTTTGGCGATCCCGAAGGACCACAACCTCTAGTGACCCCGAAGGACCACAACCTCTGGTGAACCCGAAGGAACACAACCTCTGGTGAACCCGAAGGCACACAACCTCTAGTGACCCCGAAGGACCACAACCTCTAGTGACCCCGAAGGAACACAACCTCTGGTGAACCCGAAGGAACACAACCTCTGGTGAACCCGAAGGAACACAACCTCTAGTGACCCGGAAGGACCACAACCTCTAGTGACCCTGAAGGACCACAACCTCTGGTGCACTCGAAGGAACACAACCTCTAGTAACCCCGAAGGACCACAACCTCTGGTGAACCCGAAGGAACACAACCTCTAGTGAACATCCAACCGACGTAGGGGAGTTACCACTACCCAGCACATATGACCAAATTCAATTCTCACTCTTTCCTTCCATGAATTCATATATTAACAGCGCTGTTTACAAACATCTCATAATACAAGCATATGCATTTCACATACATCCTTTAAAACATGGGAATTTCATACAAGCATGCTATCTCACATGGGGCTTAGAAATTTTACTCATCATGGCAACTAAACATATGGCGAGAAGGCGGTTCAGTAGTAAGACCACTTACATTGAGACTAGGTGCAAATAGCTAACCAAGCAGCCAATTCTCACAAAATGCTTGAGTTAAAACCCCAAAGTGCAACTAAGCCACAATCTTCTTCCATACTTCAAACAATGAGTCCAACCAAAATGGACCCTTAAACCCGCTTGGACAGCTTGTTTCTGATTCAAAATCCATGGAAGCCTAAATCTAAAATCCAACCTCAATGAGTAACAACAATTAAAACCAATTCACGAAATTACGAGAAAATCAACAATACTTACCCAAATAGTCCTCACCTAACCAAGTCTTGAAATCCTAGCGTAACTCACGAAAAGGGATAATACCAGAGAGGGCAACAATTTGCAACTATTGACATCCAAGATTGGCTTAAGTATATATATATATACTTCTTTAAATTCTCTTTCCTTTTCCTTTTCCAGAACCCTAAATATATATATTTAAATTTCCATTTTCCTTTGCCTTTTCCTTTTCCTTTTCCCAAAACAAAACACAACTTATTTAATATAATATTCCTCAACCCATCAAATCAAATCTTTTCCAACCACCACTTAATAATTTATTTAACCAAAATATCTTCTAACAAATCAATTCCCCAATTTAAATTCAATTCTAACTTATCCTCATATTTTGTTAAATTAATCAAGTTCTTAAATCTCACCCAATTTCTAATTTAAATCCAACTTTTAAATCTCTCCCAAATAAATTCAAATCTTTTTATCACGATTACTTTAAATTGAATTATTTTCTCAACATAATCCAATTAAAGCTTCAAAATTCAAACAACTAACCAAATAATTCAAGAAAATAAATTTTTTTAAAAAAAAAACAAATTACTTAAAAATTTGGGATGTCACACAAACTTTTGTTCTCCATATGCTAAAATAAAACAATAATGTTCACATAACACTAGAGGAAAAATTGTCTAGCTCGAAACTGGCTATGTCAATGCTAACGAAAGTGTTGAATTGTTAACTGTCACAAAGGAGAATTGCTGATAGTTCACAAGTCCGTGGAGTTGGGAGTTTCTATCGACACCTGTTCAAAGGTCGTCAGGAGAGACGGTCTAGGCTGACGATATGTTAACAATCGTGAATGGGACTTAATTCTTGTAGCGTACATCACGCGTGTTATGAGCTAGTTCTTCAAAAGAGTGTAACTAGTGACGTATGAAGGATCGAGGGACACGTTGCTCCCTCAATTGGTTAGATCTAAATAAAGATATATATATATATATATATATATATATTTTTTTTTTTTGTTAAATATAAAAGAAATTGTTGTTAACTTTAACTATAATTACATTGTTTTTCCCTTTTAAGTTTCCTAATAGACTTCTTTCCTTGAGCCGCTGCTTGGAATATATATATATATATTTTAATTTCTAACGAAATGACTCAAATATATTAATAACTTATTTTTAAGTAAAATTATTACAAATTGAAAAAATATCAAACTATTTATAAATACAGTAAAATTTCATTTTTTTATTTATGATAAACTGTATAGACCCAGATAAATATTTATCTGTGTCTATTTGGTAAAGTGATAGATGTCTATTTAAATTTATTGCAATTTACTACATATCAAAAGTAAAATTTTGCTATATTTGTAATTATTTTCAATAGTTTTTCTATTTTTGAATATATCCTTTATTTTAATTTTTAATTATTTTGAAATAAACAAATATATATATATATATATATATATATATATATATATTATTTTACATTTAAAATACGAAAATTTTATTTTATTTTAATTTTTCTCACATATAGATATTAAAATATACAAATATTTTTGGATTTTAGGTAAATTATTTTTATTTACGAAAATTAATTGAAGGTTAAAAACTTAGTTCTATTTTTAGAAACTTCTATAATTATATAAGCTCAATTTTTTAAATATATGTAATTGAACAATTTTATAAAAGGTTATAGCAATTTTTTTTTCATTAATATTACTTACTTTAGTAATCATTGCATTTCAAGAAAACATTTATTAAATTACAAGTTTATTCCCTAGGTTTTCACAATGTAACTAATATCCTTAAAATTTTCAGTTTTGGTCCTAATAACTCACTTAAAAGATATCCGATACAAATATAAACTTTCAATTTAAAATCTAACAAATTACAAAAATATTTAAAATATTAAAAAATTAACCATTTTATTAAACAAAAAAAGACTTATCTTTAAACTTTTAGTTATAGATATATTAATTTTTTTAAAACGTCCAATCGTACTTTTCAACACAAAATTAAAATTTTAATTTTAAAAATTTATTAGACACCAAAATAAAAAAAAATTAAGAGACTTATTAAAAAATTTTAAAAGTTCAAACACGATATATAGACACAAATTTAAAGGTTCATGCACTATATTTCTATCCTTATATAAATGTGTCCACGTGAAACGAATTCCTAGATCCGTCATTAGGTGCAACACGAGAATTTTTCATTTAGTCATCCAATTTAATAGGACTAATTGTTTGATTCTTGTCCAAACACACTTAACGGTAGACTTAATGAAATTGCGTTATGGTTGGAAATTGCCTAACTTCCTCTAAATGTGAGATTTTTTGGTTAGATTTTTTGCCATTTAAAGTTGAATAATTCACATGTCTCTCTTTTGCCTAATTCACACAAGCCTAGAATTAATCTCAGCCATCAGAATATTTATATTGTACATCCAATCTGGACCCTTTATTTCTTTATTTCTTTATTTATTTATTTACATATATTTTTTTTCCTTCTCTCTTTTTATCTTTTGGGAACTGGGATTAGTACAGTATTGTCAAAGATATCTCATGATCATGGTGTTTGCTTCTTCTAGGAAGGCTTTTAATGTATATGATGGTGTGAAAAATAAGGATATTAATTTTCAAATTTAATTTTATGGTTTGTCAAACATATATATATATATATTCTTTTCCACCAATATTTTCTCAAACTCATTTGATCAAATTCTACGTTTTTTAAACTATTTTCATTGATATGGATATTTTACTAGAACTATTCAATCACAGAAGCAGATGGTATCTCTCGCCTTCTTCGAACATACCGAATCAAATAGTGAGACAAATTTAATACAATAGTTGCATCAAAACATGTAGTGGAAAAATGGTTCACAATCTACTCTCAATATATATAGTAAAATATTTATAAATAATAGCAAAATATCACTATCTATCTATGATAGACTGCAATTAAGAAATAGATAAACACAAATAGTAGTCTATAATGATTTATCGTAGATAAACTGTGATATTTTGCTATTATTTGTAAATATTTTTAACAAATTTATCATTTAACATAATTCCCAAACATAACTATATATGGTTTTTAAGTAAATTTACTTTGTTAGGATTAAATCACATTCTAGTCATTTTACAGGGGTTCTTATATCTTGATGATTGGATTCTTTATTATACAATTGTTGAACTAAAAAAAATTAAAGATTTTTTTTTAGATAACAACTCAGACTTTTTAATTTATAAACATCTCATTAAATTTTAACGATTTCTGTACGACAGAGACTAATTCAATATAAATTTTATAATACAATAATTAAAGTTTTGAAACTAATTTAATTTTTACTTAAATTAAAAGTAAACAACAAAAATAAATGGTTACAAATTAAAATTTAAAAACTAAATTATTACCTTACAAAAGTTTAATAATAAAAGTTTTTTTTTTTTTTTTTTTTTTTTTTTTTTTTTTTTTTTTTTTTT